>CM017897.1:25484643-25568561 GCA_008369825.1 Triplophysa tibetana
GGTAAGAAAAAACTACACTACTCTGAGTTGTAACCATCAGAAGGTCTTGACTTTCTTCAGCATTATTCACCATACCTCATCTGAAACAAAAACAAGAATCAAATAATAAATTACGTTCCCTTTCTGTTGGTCACTTGGACATTATGTCAATGACGACATGAAGTAAGTTTTGGTAGAATGCAAGAGTGTTTTTTTACTTCGGTACATTTTTTGTTCTTTATCGGTACTGTATCGGTGCTATTTTTCCTCACATTCTGATCGCTTCTTTATTTTTTAATTGTTATGTGATTGGCTAAGGAGTCCCAGCTAGCAGAAGTTTGTTACAAGAACAAGTACATACATGCACTCAGTTACAACTCACCAATTAATCTCACACATGAGTGATAAGGGACAAGAGACCAACTCAAGGAAACACTGATCACCAAGATGGTGACTTTTTTTAGCTGGGAACATTCTTAAAACATAACAAAAACTAAACATTATGAATGTTTTTAAAACGTTTTCAAAAACATGCAAAACCTCTAAGGAACATCTCACAACAAACTTCTGCTAGCTGGGGTGTGACGCATGGTGTTAATATGCCATTGAATAGATCGGAATTAGCATAATTGGCCAAGTGTGTGCCAACACACAAGGAATGGATCGGTGGCTAATTGTGACCGTCAATGTTAACATCATGCCAGCTCGCCACAAAAAAACATACACTATGCAAAAAGCTATTGTAAACAAGCTAACGTTAAGTGGCTTAAGTAACGCTTTAATCGCTAAGATAGCAGATTCATTGAAAAATACATAGATTAACTACATTAAAGAGAATCACTTCAATTAAAGTAAAAAAATGGCCTAATAAAGGCTAAAATACACTGCAAGACTTTTTCTCAGATTTTGCCCAGATTTTAAGTCTGGACTTTTTGCAGATTTGATCAGTCAGTGTGTTTCTATTAGAAACTTTGGAAAAGTCTGCAAGTTTATGATGTCTAGTTAAAAATAATTCCAGCCATTAATGGAGTTCAACATGATCTGAGCTGCGTACCTATGTGTGTAGCGTAGGTGAGAGACAACGGGAAAGCAGGCAGTGGGCCAAACCACTGTGCAGTAGGGGAAGGGGAACTCAACTGTTTCTAAACTTAAAATGCATTTTTTGAGTTTGTATTTTTCTTCTACTTACACAATTATTTAAGGTATACATACATATATTTTTCACAATAGACAGTGTGATTTTTTATAATTTGGGCGGGATCTTTAACCCCGTTATTACGGTGGGATCATTAAACCCAGGATTTACGCCCATGGGCTCCAACCAAGGTTGGTCTTCTTTGGCCATTGAAACAATATGTAAAGATACGTTTTTTTGTGTCTAGGAAACTAAGCTAAAGGAATAATACATTTTGATATACAATGTTTATACTGGAATGAATATGCTCACTAGTCATGAGAAGTGTTGCTTTCGTCAACGAAATTATGACGAAATATGGTTCGCCAACGAAAATTTATCACGTGACGAAAAAGAGACGAGACGCAACGTAAACGATGTAACTAGAGTAATATAGTATATTCCTTGACGTATAATGCAATATTGTGAAATAAAAAACAAGACTAAATGTGGTTTAGAAAATAAAAAGTATGCTAAAATTTTTCTTCATTTTCGTTGACCAAACAAGACGAGACAAAATGTTATAACATTATTTCGTCTGATGTTTTCACCTAGATGCGGAGGGGAATCCTGTTATTTAAATGTCATCGGGCCGTTCTGCGTGTCTGAGTGAACTTTGTGCACAGTTTAACATACAACACGAGTGATGGTCGAGGATTTATAAGCGTCTGTACTGTATGAGGATATGAACAAATTTACGAGCGTTTGCTGTTTGAGTGCATATAACGTCCTACATAAAAACTCAAGCGTCTTCCCAAAGCCTGTCAAAATTAAAGTCCCGTTAAATTGAACATTCAGACAAAAAATACTTTAATGAACCATAGTATTTCCTTTTGAAAATTGTAGTGCCCTTGTAGTAAATTAATAAACACTGTATACTATAGTCAAGTTCAAAGACACGATAGTATCTAAGAATTGTACTGCAGTTTACTATAGTTACTGCAGTTTAAAAAGTAAGTAGCATTAGATCATGACAATTACATTTCATACGGTGTGTTATGTTGATGTGTTTGAAAGTAAGCAGTCTGCCAAGTTCTAAGTCCTAAGGTGAATGATAACAACGTTATTGGCTTGTAAAAAAGGTAGTCGACTCTGAATCACTCAAACGAGACTTGTCTCTAACCGCCGCGTATGTATGTCACTAGACATAGTCCCCCGCCTACGTTTTGCTGGGACTGCTGCTAAATAGTGGTGGGTGATACTGTAAAATTTGGTATCGATCTGATATCAAGTAAATGCAGGGGACAGTATTGCCGATATTGATACCTATACCAATGCTTTTTTGAATTTACATTTACTTTCCTGTGGATGAAACGTCATGGTTTATCAGATGAATTCATCATTAATTTACTAAATCTGAATACATTTTCATGACCACTAAAATATTTTGTGATTTGTGCTCTTAATGTGCCTATAAGCTATATTAATGTAGATGTTAAAACACGTGACATCATTTAAACCAAATAAATAAATATATTTATTTAGTTATTTATTCCTGTAATATGAATTTGAAAGCATGAACTTTGCACCAAATTATTACTGGAAAATAGTAACAATAGCAGATTAACAGAAGAGAAAACCCATATACAACAAAACAATTTCTCCCTATACTAGTACTACTGAACATTTCAAGGAATGGGAAGGAGGATGCGGGAACTGGGGAACTTTCAACAACTTTAAATAAAAAATAAACAAACCACAAAACGAAAGTAAAATGCCACCAGCTCCCGCACGGTTGACTGTCGCCACGAAAACATAAAACATAACAGAAAATCCAGGCCTGGTCCTCTCTCCGGTCGCTCGTCCTTTTATGCTTCCGATATCCTCCAAAGAGTTGCTACACCCGTGCAACACAGCTGACACTCATTATCATCATTCGCTCTCGTCCTGCCTTGCACGTTACAAATGCGTTTGACCAATCAAATGACACTAGGCTAGCGGATGGGAAGGGATAGAGGGACGTATCGCGGAACGAATCAGTGGAGAGTCAGTCAAGAAGTAAGGTAAGAATAATTACCTATTATTACGACATAATAGTGTTTTTACACCTTCTATGTACATAAACTTATTGTTGGACAATTCATAAACCAAAGTAGGACCTTAAAAATCATATGCTACTTACTCTTTAATTTTATGGCCCTCATTTATTCCTCTGTATGTGACATGAATCTTTTTTTAGTGACCTGTCTTTTCATGGTCAACTGGACTTGCTACATCTACTTTTAGTCGACCGAAACTTGACTAGAATAAAAAGCATATGAATCAGTTACATTGAGTTACAATTGCATTCCACTCACAGGCGGGTAGTGACACGCTACCTTTACTCTGTTACATTTACTTGAGTTACATTTTATATAATATTTACTTTCGAGAAAATTTAAGGAAAGGTACTCAAATAAACACTTGATTTTTTTACTTGCATCCATTATGGAAACATTTTTTGTTAATTCCAAGATTGAAGTCTCTTTCTATTGGATCATTTGGGAGTAAACATATCTTTTGGGTCTGCTCTTTTCAAAGCATTCGCAAATCAGAACAACTGAATGATCAAATAATAATTTGTTATTGCCATTGAATTAGAAGCTATACTAATTTGGCAGCTGCAAACATTGGGCTTGAGCAGAAACAGACAGAGACTGGCCACTTACCAGAGGTGGGACCAAGTAATTGTTTTCAAGTCACAAGTAAGTCTCAAGTCTTTGCATTCAAGTCTCAAGTCCTCAAGTCGTCTCAAGTCCCAAGTCAAGAGAGGCAAGTCAAGTTGCAAGTCTTAAATGTTAATTGAATTGAAACAACATCAACGTTATTATGATCAGTGTTTGCTTTAGTTGGCTCCTGATCCTTGACTTCAAATAGCAAAAAAAATTGTTTACAACTGTATTTAACATTACCACATTCAGACAACCTAAATTTAACACTAAAGTAAAAGTGTCAAGGGTCCAACTAAAGCAAACACGGATTACAATAATGGTGATTTTGTGGGTAGAAGAGTGATATTGATTCAATTCCATTACCATTCAAGACTTGCAACTTGACTTGAACTCGCCTCTCTTGACTTGGGAATTGATTGGGACTTGAGATGACTTGAGGACTTGAGACTTGAATGCAATGACCTGCCTGTGATTTGAAAACAATGACTAGGTCCCTCCTCTACCACCTACAAGCCATCAAAGTCATGCTTATGTGCCACTGTAGGCTATTATGGTCTCTTGTATATGACAGTAGGTCGGCCCAGCAGGTAATGGTAGAAACACGCTGTAAACTTCATGACGGCAAACAGCTCGCTTTGGGTGGTGATGTAATTTTTCTTCTTTGGTGTTAAACTTCAGCTACCTTCAACATTGCAACCATTTCTATTAAGAATTAGGTCAAGCCCAAGGATAGATGCAATGATCTGAACCTTTTTGCCGTAGATAACGTCCTAACCAGCAAAGATTCTTCTGGCTCACTTGTTGGCCACAACATGTTAGTTTCTGTTTCTTGTGTCTTTTATTACAGATGAAGTAACAGGAGCAAACAGGTTTGTTTTCATAACGACCCTGAAGACCTGGCGTGAAGCTCAGAGTTACTGCAGACAACATCACACAGATCTGGCCACCATCCAAAGTCAAAGTGAGAATGACCAGCTGCAGTGGATGATGCAAGGTTTTTCCATGGCATGGATTGGTCTGTTCAGAGACTGGTGGAAGTGGTCAGATGATGCAAATGTAAACAAGTCCTCAATTAACTGGATGACTGGACAACCTAACATTAGTGGGCTGAGCAAGCCTTGTGGTGTTATAGGTCCTGATGGTTTCATAGATGACCGAGTTTGCTCAAATTCCCTGCCTTTCATCTGCAGGATCTGTAAGTTTCATGTTTTATTCAAACCAATTCTTTCCAATATACTTTATTAATATTATGTATTTATTAGTCCATTTTATGAGAATTTTGTTTTAGGCGATACAGGTAAAAGTAATGCTACACAAACAATGCCAACAACTATAGCAATAACAGCCATCCATTAACAATAACACTCACACAATCCTCATAAGATACATGGCATAAGATTCAATAAAGGAGTGATAAAACAACGACTTGATCCTCTGAGCATGTAGTTACACTCAACTACTTTATCCACATCCCATGAAAGTTATTATTCAAGAACAATCATAAGTTTTTATGTAAATCATGATGGCTGAGTGCCCTGACAACAATTATCATTGAATGACAGTAAAAAAAAAGACAGATTTGTCAGTCAAAATGTAATTATATCAATAGGAATATCCGTTGACGCAATTAGACATGAAAAATCAGTGTATGATTCTCAACAATGGTCACAATCAACAAAGGAAAGCTTCATGGTGCAATGCATGCTGGGTAACATCATATTACAAAACTCATTAATGACTCCCAGTATGCATTGCAGTTGATCTGTTCGTCTGAAATAGTTTGATTATGGCCATAAAGGTTGAGATTTTGTATGATGACTGTTGATGTCTAAGTGTTTCACTGAAACAAGTTTCATTAATAGTTTTCTCACAGTATCTTTACTCTTGCAAACCAAAACATTTAAATCAGGCTCAAAAGAAGAGCTTTAACATGATTTTGTATTATTTCTATAACAGCCTCTTAAAAAAGGTTCTAGACCAATTCAACTTTAAATCATCTCTCTCTTTATGAATGCACAAGTGTTCTGACAGAAACACTTCTTTTAGCATTTGAGGGCGCAGTTTTTGATTTACAGCGACCACTAGTGTAGTATTATAGATTTGCATCGAATCTCTCAGTCCTAACACGGAGGTGGCCACCACAGTATGAAAAGATGTCTTCGGCTGCTACAGCGTGTCTACTCATGATGATGCAGGGAAGGGTTCAAATCAGCCTGAGAAAGACAGTAGAAAGAGCAATGTCTTTATGATTACATAAAATAAATGGTCTGTGGATTTTAAGTTTAAAAAGAAGGATAAAAGGCAGGCAGTAGATAGGACCTGCGTCAATATTATAAAGACTTTCCAGCAAAAGGCTTTTAGCAGATATACTCAAAGATATCAATGGAGAGTTGTTGGAGAGATAGATCATCTAAATTCACCCTCCAGGAGTTGCTTTGATTCGGATAAGTATGTGAGTAGCATCCCAGAGAGCAAGCAACCATTGGATCAATGTTAAAAAAAGTTGATTTGTCAATGTTAACTGCATTGAATCAATATCACATTTGTACCTAAATTGAATGCTAAAAAGACGTCTAATTTTCAATAAATCATCACTACTGTGATCAGTGATTGCTTAAGTTGATGGCTTGATTCTTGACACCACAACAAATACATTTCAACATGCTGTTGAAAAAGAAAACTTGTTATAAGAGTCAATAGCTCAACTAAAGCAAACAGTGATCACAATAATGGTGGTTTTAGGACATTTAAACATTTTTAGCGAGTTCAACATTTCAACAAATCAACAGTGGGGGCTTAGTGAAAGCTGCCCTTGCAGAAGCAGCACTAAGGGGTCAACATTTTGCCAGGGAACAAATTCTGTTTGGTAAGCCCTCAGTGGGCCAATAAAGTGCCAGCGCAGGCTTGGTTGTAGGGAATGCTGTATTGCCATTTATTGTGCTTGTTGGTTTTAAAAGATAAATCCTCAAAAGATCTTTGGTAGCTTAACTAGCCTAAAGAGTCTGTGAAATATTAGTTTAACTTGTTGAATGTTGTTTTTCTCAAATTAATCAATACAGCTTGTGATGTTCTTGCAGATTTAAAGAAGCAGATTTTGAGATTGGAGGTGAAATTTGACAAGAATGCGAATGACCCTGCAGTGAAGGAGAGCATCTTACAGAAGGCAAGTAATAAACCAGCAGGCATGAAAATAACATAAGCATAATTTAGAAATCCTTCTAATTCAATGTGCAACCTTGTCAATGTTAAAATCTCCTGTAAATGACAAAATTGTGAACTTGTCGTTGTGACTGCAGCTTTATGTTTTTCATGTTTGGTGTATAAATATCAAAAGTATTTGTCAATGAAAACACAAACAACAGCACTGTATTTAGTGCTTAAGATGCGAGTGTAAAGCTTCTCCAGCAAAGCAAAGGCTCTCAGTGAATGTGAGATATGTGTAGGAGAAAAAATCTGATTAAATAAAAGCAGCTTGAGCAGTTGTGAGAGGGATGGAGCTTCTAGCACCAGAGACAACATTTGATTGACTGTTTAATTTGAACCTATATATGAGAAGAAAAACTGAAGCCATCATAAGGAGAACAACACAAAGTGATGTATATGGCCGAGATTCACTGGGGCCCCTATGGTTTGGAGCATATTTCATATTTAAATGCACAAAACCCTAGACTGAAAAAAGTGTGGAATGAAATTCACTTGGAAAAAGCTACTAAAAGCTGAATTTTTTTTCACTTAGACAATGTGAGTCAATTTTAAAGGAGGTTTCGTCTAAACGCTAGACACTATTATCTGTAGCTATTATGAGAAATTCACAGGGAAAGTTTTAATTCTAATTTCATTCAAACCTAACTTGCTCCACATTTGTAACCCAGATAGTAAGAAACCACCTTAATAAACACCATTATTGTGATCAGTGTTTCATTTAGTTGTGCTCTTGACCCATTAGGATCAAGTTCAAACTACAAGATGACAGCCAACACTACTTCACTTGTATCACTATAAAACCACTCTAGTTTTTGCAATATTGGGATGGCATATTACAGTGTAAAATTAACAAAGTGATGCACGTTTTTGCAACTCTACAGAATTAGTCAATAAAAATACTTAAAAGAATTTCATATGAAAGCAAAATAATCATGCTTTATGGACACAATGCACTGTAAAAACTAATTTTTGGACTTTACTTAAATGCAATTGTGCAAACTCGTTGCCTTGGTTCAATTCAGTTAGCTTAACTTAACTGTATTCAAAATATTAACGTTAATAAAATAAGTCACAGTTGGTTACCTGTCTGACTCAAATTTACTTTAATGAATTATGTTGAAATTACTACATTTTTCGTCTAATTTTATGTTAACTAAACCAATACATGTTCTTAGTCTTGATTTGTATAAATCAAACTTATGGAACACCAAAGATGAGCGAAAAGTGAATGATCTCACAACCGGCATTAAAACTTGTGAGAAAAGAAGAACCATCAACTCTCACTGGCCCAATGACGGAGTCCAAGTGGCATGGCGAAGGCATGCGGGCGATCTGTGTTTCCATCGCTCTGGGTTGTTACAGTTAACATTATTAAAAAGAGAAGAAGGAAACCTTGTTGAATGATATTATTTGTATTTGATTATTATGCGTGATAATAATCATGCAATTTAGGTCAATATTTGATTCTTCTGCCTTATTCTAAATTACACTTCTTCATCCGATTCTCAGTGTCACTTAGAGTCTCAAGCGGCCGTCACATGCGGATCTCATGATCACAAACTCGTCAGTCTTGGTCACTGCCAGAGTTCTATGACCAGTTATTCTCAGAAAGCACTATTTTATCTAGTCCCCTTAGACTATAAAAACTTAATTAAATTAATGATTATTTCTAACCAGAGGTCATGACCACTCCATAGAGATAAATAGACCAATCCTACTTCCTCTGATAGTAGCTTTGTATAATCATGCCATAGTTTCATAAAGATATGGTATTTTTCAAATCCAGTTCATGGGTGAGCTTTAGATTGCTCTGAGTTCAGTTGGAGAGAGGGAGAGGGGGAGAAGAGAACATGTAAAGGTGTGAGTTGGTAATAATCATTTATTGTTGAATGATGTCTGATGCAAACCCTGTGGGGAGTTCATTGTATTGGATGAAGTTCGTGTTTCTCGGGATGTGGTGCGCTTTTGGTGTGGACACCTTTGCACCAGCCTTACACTACCATTATGTGATCAGTGTAGTGTTGTCACGATACTGGAATTTCTTACTTCGATACGATACCTGAAAATATCGATACTCGATACCATTTTCGATACCACAGAGAAAAAACTGCCCAACATTAAGGGGGTATTTTTTTTTTTTTATTTAAAGATAAATATAACCATATAATGTATTATAAAGAGTTATTAAAGGGTAAAATGCATTATAATTCTTCATAATGTGTGTTGTAACGCATTATGTACTGTTGCAGTTCGAGTCTCATCTTTTCTGGTGCTACAGAGAATGCAAACTTTAATAAACATAATATTTTTTTGACAGCACTTTAAAATGAACTGAACTTTGTAACTAATCTCAGAACTTAAGTAATTGGTAATAGATATTTGTTACATAATAAACATTGAAAATACTCCAAAACATGTATTAATCTTAGTTAAAAGTTATTTAAACTAACATTTACTAATACATGTACTAATTAAAATCCAAAGTTCTATCTGTTATATTTTTTTCTTTGACCAGATCAAACATGATCCGTTATTTTTTACATACTGTCATCAAAGATTAAAATATACTGTAGCAAATACATTGCTCATCCTTCATAAATGCTGGTCAATACATAACATTATTTATGAACATTTTTAATGCCGGATTCAAATATCACCGATCCACACATGTAATCATTTTTAATTAAGTTAATTAGGCACTAGTTAATTTACATTGACACAGTTAAAGTATTTAAAGATTCACAGCTAAAGATTCTCAGTCGGATTATATAACTTTAAGAACTCGCTGAAAAAACGAGACAACACTCATATCGCTATATTAGAGGTGTTAGCGCCTTTTGTTAGCACTGCAGCAACTCCTGCATATCGGCTTGTTTGTGTCCTTCGGCTTTCCATGTTCATTTGCCTCATATCCAAAATATTTCCAGATAGCACTCCTGCTGTGTTCTTTATCAACCAAAGCCTTGCGGAGGCGCCGCACACGCCATATTTATTTCACTTTGCTATTTAACCAGAGCGAATCAGACGAGACACGTGACAGGCACTGCGGTCACGTGTGGTGTTTGTCAACTCGCCTCGGAGATAAGTGAAGTGACAGCTCGGCTAGGATGAGTATCGTACTTCGGGAAATTAGTATTGGTACCGTTCAGATATTTCAGTATCGAACTTATCGAATATCATATTTTTGACAACACTAGATCAGTGTTTGCTTTAGTTGGGCTCTTGACTCTTGGCTTCTGTTAAATTAGTTTCTGTCAGTGATTTTATGTGTTTCAGATATAACACATGTGCAAGTTGGAGTAGATTTCATAATAGGTGTCAATTTTTTATAAAGTATATAATAATAGTTTGATCCTTGTCTTACCGATGAAAATGTTTCAGTTCATAATACACAAGGATTGTGTCAAAATAAATGAAGATTTACTGACACACTTAAACATCAACAATGGTGACAATCATCCAACTATTTCGGATAAACAGATCAACTTCAATGTATTCTGGGAATCATGAATAAGTTTGTACTATGATGCTACCCAGCATGCATGACAACATGAAGTTTTATTTTGTTGATTGTCACCATTGTTGAGATTAATACACTGTTACATTTCTGATTCAGTTAGACATGAAAAAGCAGTTTTGTTAAAATCTTTCATTCTGTTAATTGTTCAAAACACTGCTTTAATCTCCTCAAACTGTATCATAACTCTGCAATCACATATTAACAACAAACACACTCAAAATTACTTTAAAGAATTGCATAGTTATTAAATAACTATCACTTTCTGACCCCACTGTAATTCTCTTTGACACAACATATGTTTTAAACACACATGGACAGCTAAAGAAACTTAATATTTAAACACCAGAGTCAAGAGCCCAACTAATGCAACACTGATCACATTTATGATAGTCTGGTTAAATTTGAACCTTTTATAAAAAGTATTTCAATGTTTGCTTGCTATCTTGGACACTTTAACATTTTAAGTTAGGGAACTGTTTCAGTTTTGAGTACAGTTAACTCATTTTTAACAAGTAGATTCATTTTCTGGGTTTTAAGTGTGTTATGTATTATAATTGTGGATCTAATATATTAAATCATATGCTAAAAATGCTATTCTTTTGACAAATTCTTAAAGTACCACCAGACAGTCAGTTATTTTTATCCTAAAAATGACAAAAAACCCATGAAAATCTTTAAAAGCACAAAGCCACAACACATCTAAAATTCTAACGCTTTAAGGTCAAGTGTCAAGAGCCCAACTCAAGGAAACACTGATCACCATGATGATGAGTTTCAAGTAAATTACTTTCAACAAAACAAAGATTAAGTGTTCACCCATAAAAACATGCAAAGGGCCCGTGGGTGGGTTAAGTATTTTTCTATTTGAAAAGCATGTCCATCCCTGAAAGCAGTAATGAGTCATGAAGGATTGTTTGTGTTCTTCAGGTGAAGCAGAAACTGAAGGATCATGGGATTGAGAGTGACACAAGACTGAAGTGGAGACTGCAGCCCGATGGAAAGGTTTTCACACCCAAACAGGATGGAGAGGAGGATGCCGAGGAAAGAAACACCAACTGATCAATGTTTCTGTTTTATATATGATAGTATATAGTGAGTACATCTGTGAAGAATCTTGTCTTGTTCATTCATTTCATTGTTCATTCATAATTTATTTAGGGCTGTCAATTGATTTGTTTAATTTCTACCCAGCTAACAAAAGTTTGTAATAAGAACGTTCGGTAACACTTATTTTACTGTGCCCTTGTAACACATCTTACATGTTTTTACTACAGTATTTGCTATAAACTATGCATAATTACATCTAACTTCTCCTAAACCAAACCCTAATCCAAACCCTATAGTGAGAACATGAAGTTCATTTTTATTACTAAGTAAATAAAAGTAGAGTTACACTTTTACACAGGCACTGTAAAAAAACTTTAACCAGACGTTCCTTAACAGGTCTTTCATGTTTTTGAAAACATTTAAAAACAGACAAAATGTCTAGTTTTTATAATGTTTTAATAAGGTTCCCACTTAAAGTCACCATCATGGTGATCAGTGTCGAGTTGGGCTCTTGTCTCTTGACTCGCATTTTTTAAATACTTTGGCGTGTTGTAACTGTGAGCATGTGCTATATTGTTGGTATGGCAATGCAATGAGACTCTAATCAAATGTAGTTGGTTGGTCAATTATTCTATCCTCAAGACGATGGTGATTTTAATGATCACTAACAAACTCCATCGGGTTATATTCTCATTGCATTGCATAACAGCAGTACAACAACACATGGAAAACCTCTAAGAAACATTCTCATAACAAACTTCTGTTAGCTGGGTAAAGAAATTTCGTAACATTCGCTGCTTACTAAAGTAAATCTATGACACACACCATATCAAAACATCCCATCAAACACGAACGTTCTGACGACCTCACCAGTTCGTCTTCATTTGTTCACTGTGACATTTCTCCATGACCACGTTCTGAGGACGTCTTGGCAACGTTCCATTTAATAGAATTTTTGCTTACGTTCCAGAAACGTCCTAGCCACATCCTTGAATGACATCATGAATTAATCCCATGGAGAACGTTCAGATAACCTGGACACTGGTCATTTGATTATTTAATCTGCTCGTTTCTATTTATTGTGTTATTGTGTGGAAAATGTATGATCATAGTAAAATCTGTCATAATGTCAAGACGAATGCTATAAATCGGACTTCTGACAGCTATTAAACTGGAGTTAGCACTACTGTGATTCTATTTCTTTAGTGCATGCGTCTGATATGTGCTTGTAGGCGCCTTCTCTGTTCTCTGTTTAAACATTTACGGTCATTTATTCACCTCACTGCCTAATACTTAAGCGGTTTATTATTATCTTTCTTTACTTTATAACTTACAGATGTTAGAGTGAACACATATTTTAGTGATTTTCAATTGATTTGGCACATTTAAACAAACGGACCCTGATGTTTGTGACTAAAGAAGCTTTGGATTGTTGTTTTTATAAACGGACAATCTGCTTAATTTGTGTAGTAAAATAAGAATATAATGTTTAGCTTAAACACAATGTTTATTCATCTCAGCGATAGATATCTGCTTTAAATCCCCTATATCGTGTTGAAGTCTTTGATTATTTATTTCATGAACTTCAGTATAAATAAAATATCTGATGGTGATGTACAGTGCTGTGTTGAGTTTATAATCGTTATAATGTGCTTTATACATTTTGAATAAAGATTTAAATAGATAATATTTAGAATTAAAGTAATGATAAAGTATATAAAATGATTTCAATAACATGACTGTGTGGTTGTTAGGACGTGCACATAATGTCCCAGAAACGTTATTAGATACGTCACTGCAAAGAATATGGTACGTTGCAGTTATGTCACTATGTGTTCAGGAGGTAATACCCATGTCCCAACAATATCATATGTTACTTTGTCTAAAAGGCCCTCAGTACTTCACTGTGTATATAGTTTAATGTAAGCCTAGCTATGTCCAGTAGAGGGCAGTATACCCCGGGTATTTCCCTGCCAGTATTTACGTCATTCTGAGGATGAGCTGCAGCGGTAGAAAGCAAAGATGTGCAAGATGTGGAGGAGAACAAGATTATGGAAAATATGGTCAAGATGAAAAATGAGATGGTGTAATTGTGCGGGGGAAACACAGTGCAGCTTTTGGAGGATTCCCAGTTCAAAAACAAGCTAGAGAGGTGCAGAAATATAAAATAACAAACCAGGTATCCTATTCTGATGCAGTTAAAAAAGTGAAGAAGAGTGTGATACATGAATCTAGTACTGCACATAAGATAAACAGTGTAAAATATATTGTGAATAAACAACAAACGGAGAGAATGCCTTTGGAACTAAAACAGAGAAAAATAACCAACGCATACAAAAGATTAATGAAGATACAATGATGGCGGATAAAATTAACTTCATCACTTACATATGCAAGGTTGTGAATATGGCAATACAACAAAATAAGAAAAAAAAAGAATCAAGACCATACACAGCAAATTGGCCATTGTTCATTTAACTCCATCGGTGTTAACTTTTAAATTTTCTGGTGTATATATAAAGGTCCCACCAGCCTGGTGCTTAAAATAACACTTTAAAAGTGTTGAATATATAGCCCTAAACAGTGTACATTATTTTACACCAAGAGTGTAAACTACATTGCTTAACTTTAAATGTCAAACATTCACTTTTTTTGCTTCCTTAAAATGTAAATTGTAATCAAATTGGCTTTAAAAGACATTACATTACACAGCAACTTGTTGTTGAGACCATGAACACATGAAGAACAGCTGCTTCCACCAATGTTCATTATACGTTTTTGCCGAGCCTCAAATGTGTACTTCATGTGTTTAGGGTAGTCAATGTGAAACAGCGTTAAGTAGACCATAAGAAGACCAAATGCCTTGGGGACATCCGAGATGTCGGTTAAAACCAGACGTTCTTCGAGAACAAGTGATATATCATTTATTTCCTTTGCAAGCATGTCATCCTGTAGCTCCTCGCTGACGATCAAAATGCCCATATGAATGCCTCTTAGAATTTCTTCAATTTCATCTGTTGGCTGAAAACACAAAAAAAAAAAATACTGCAATGAGTAAATTTAGTAAGCACTCAATATTGATTTAAAAATATCCATATCTCAGATTTCTATGACTGATTGCAATTACGTCTTAAATATGACAAAATATTGATGTTATTATTTCAAATAATCAGTATAAAGCATTGGAACAACAGCTGTTGATTTAACCATCCATGGATCATCCCATAGTTGTATTGTTATAGTGTAAATATTTATAGCTTAATATAAGATCTCATGGAATTCATGGAGGAAAATATTGGCCCCCTTAACAAATATTAGCAAAGAACCCTGTAAAAAAATATTTTGGCCGGTCTTACAAAAGATTGTTAAAGCGATAGATTAACCCAAAGAAAAATTCTGTTTTCATTTACTCACCCTCGTGTCATTTCATACATGTATAAATTAAAATTATTAAAAAGATCTCAATTTGTGTCCAACAGAATGTGTTCAACTATGGTAGGGGATGATGTCATAGAAAGATACTTGTAAGAATGTTTGCAGTTTTCAGTTCTTTGTGTTTGACAGTACAAAGAAATGTATACAGGTATGAAATGACACAAGGGAGAGTAAATGATGACAGAATTTTCATTTTTGACTGAACTATCCCTTTAAGAGGAAAATTCTTACGTTTAGGAAAAAAAGTTGTGAATGTTTAGTATTCCCGTAGCAAACATCTTAAAGTTGTTAAAATACTTTCTCAAGATTAATTTACAAAGCATTTGTCATTTTATGCTTATGAAAGAAATGAAGATGACTTCAATTTAGAAAAATCCCAGTTCTCTGATCTGAACACTATGGAAAATGAGTGGGTCGAACCAAAGAGGAGAAAGAATCAGCATTTGAAAGATCTGGAGGAATTCTGTATAAAGGAATGGACTATTGAATACAAGGGTTTGTTTACTTTAATCAAATGCAAAACATTTGTAGATTGTTTAAATAAAAGAGCATAATGAGAAACAATGCATAATAATGTTCACAGCCGCCTATACTCATAATTACAAAGGGTATTGATGATTGATTGTCCATGGTATGCAGATTCCTGAAGCAAGATACAGTGAATTGAATTTAAGGAATAATTTTTATCAGTTTGTCTTCCCTAGAATTCAAACCAGGTCTGAGCAGTGCGACATACTGTATGTGCTCCAAACCCATAACCTTTTGCTCCATTTCCACAAAGCTCTTTCAGCGGAGCTACAGAAACACAGTTCCAATTCTCACAGCCCTATTAAACAGTCATTTCTACAACTACTGCACTTCAAAGAGTGACCTTTGTAATGTCTTTTTAAACATACCTGACAAAGCTTTAAAAAAACTGGAGGAATCCTCTCAACGTAAGTAGGACAATCCAAGCAAAACCAAAGGGGACTTGTTCTGGTGTGAGTCCTGAATTGGCAAATTTTCCAGTTCCAAATCCATTTAAATGAAATATAATTATGTTTTAACTGTTTTACCTTCATTGAATGTAGTGTTGTTTTAAGGTACAAAGTAATGTTGAGTAATGTTAACTAAATCACATGTGCTTCAAAGTTTATGTTTTTACACTATCAATAACATTCTGCTTATCAAGAAGAAATAAGCTGTTTGGCCAAATAGTTTGTGAGGCCTAAGACACTTATCCATACATACATTTAGTATTAAACAAAATAAATCAAATAATGTTTTAAAATGTTGACTGTCATGAGGGGTTTCCACATTTTTAACATTTAAACTGAAATGAAAATTAATATTTTTTTTAATGAATGTAATGAAACAATAACATTTGTAATTATTTTTGTTTATCACTCTTGAAATGACATGTACAATAAATAATCGAACCCTCATAGAATAGCAGTGGTCCAGGTTGAAGTCAGTATGTGTATTAATGACAATATGGGACAAATATAGTTTAATTTACTGGCGATGGGAGCTCTACATAAGAAAGAAAGTCATACAGTTTTGAAATGACAAGAGGGTGGGAAAATTATGACTGAATTTTCATTTTTGGGTGAACTGTCACTTTAACTCAACAACAAACCGTTTCAAAATATGCCTTTCTGTAAATATAGTTGGGCAAATGGATTAAAGTTAACTTATCAATGATCTCTTTATGATCCCTTAATGATCGCTTAATGCGTAGGTGTTCGCCATGCCAGTGTCAACAAATGTATTATTAGGGTTCTTCTTCATTTCTTTTAGAAGAGGTTTTCTTTCTTTTTCAAGAGAGGTGCTGGTTTTTCCATCTGGCATATAAGGCAAGAAATTTGTCTCAGATCGCCTTGGCTTCATTTTTTTACCTGTATCATCTGCAGACCTGTAATTTCCTGTTCTGAAACTCAAGCTAAATTTCCAGCAACCAGCCACATGATGACCCTGGCTCTTTTAAGCATGGATGTTTTTCAACCAAGGCTTTGGTGACTCCTTCTGTTTGCTCTCGTGATGGGTATGTATTGCAATTATTCATGACATCTGCTAGTTTGTTCCGGATTTAAGTCTTGAGTTCCTTTTTTACATCCATATGTAAAATTGTGTTAAACATATCATTGTGTTAAAACAAATCCAACTACTTTTCTATAACTTCATAATTTAAGCGTAAGTGACTAATTTTGCTTAATTATGTATAACTGGCATATTTCACTGAAATAATTGTCATGTTACTGGAAAAACAAACACTCTGTCTTTATTTGGTAATTTGTGTTCGGGGGTAATAGCGTAGTAGTTAGGAATACACCGCTGCAGTCGAGATATTGAAGTAATCTGTGACAGAGTTAGTGTTTTCATTAATGTCTGTGTCTGCTGCATCATGGGTAATCTGCCGATCTCTGGTTCGGAAGAAGTGTGAAGATGACCTCACTCATGTTCTGCTTTTGTGTGTGTGCAGACAAAACAATTTCATGAATTCATTGCTACCAAGGTGTGGAAATAACCAGTTCAGTTGAAGACGTTTGTTTGTTAATTCAGCAACTCTACTAAATAAAAACCTTGGATTGTTTTTGTTAGTTTCTATGAGGTTTCAGAGATGCTCAGCCTTTGCTGCTTTAGGTGCCTCTTATAACAGTTTCTACACAATTTTAAAGACCTCTGATTGGGTTTGTTTCTATTTGCCCTCCAGTTTACATGTTTCTATTTTGAGGGCGTAAGTAGTGGTACTGTACCATGGTCCAATGATTTCCTTATCAATCTTATTTAACTTAATAGGTGCGACCGCTTCTAACGTGTTAGAGAAAATAGTGTCCATGTTGCTGGTCATGTGATCGAGTGATACTGAATTTATTGGTAGGGTTATTAAAGGAGTCAGATCTGTCAAGTTCTTTACGAAACTATCTTTAGTAGTTGATGTGATTGTTCTACCCTGTCAATAATGAGTAATACGGCTGATGTCTGCAGTTTACATGTTATAAGATGGTGATCAGTGATATCGTCGCTTTGAGGTATAATTTCTACAATGGTTAGATCGGTCAGTAAAGTATATCAAAACTGATGTCTGTGATCATTTCATTTACAAAAACTGACTTTAAATTTGGTGAATTTATATTAAGTAGCCCGAACTTCAGTTGAGTATGAGTTGGTTTTGCTCATCAATTACATTGTCTTCAGTTTTATTCACAATGATGTTTTTGCTCTGACTTTTACCGAAATTATTATTTAGTTGTATTATTCAGGGGACAGACACAGTCTCAATGCATTTGGAAGCAGTACATTTTTTTAACAGTTGAGTGGGAGGAACACAGACTGTGGTTAAAGTATTTACTTGCTAGTAAAATGATGGTTAGCGTATTTGTGTTGTTGTCAGACATAAGATCTGCTCTGATGCTGCTGGGGTGCAGGCCTTCGTTGCCGAAAACCTCAGATCCTGGAACAGATCAAATTATTTACAAAGAGCAGCTTTGTTTCAGTACACCATGACATTAAACATTGATCAAGCGCAACTTGTCTACTGAACCTATTCATTCCCTCGTCAGTAGGTAAGGACGATCCTGATACGAATGATCCTCACCGTGGGCGATGCGTTCCGTTTCGATCGGACTCCTGAAGTCCCTCTTCAGGATCCCCAACTGCCGCATGGTTCACCCATGCATGCAGCACGACAGCTCCGATGCTAGCGTCGTCCTTCAGGATTGCAGAGACATCAAGAACACAGGCGCCAGGAAAACAGTGAGTGCGCACCTTACCTTGAGTGGAGAAAGGCAAAGCGGTTTCTGGTTGGGATCTCAAAGACCAGTGGCAACAGTGGGGGAGAGGTCATCGCTCTGGTTCTGGCTTGCACCTTTTGCTGTGGGTGTGCCGGTGCAACTAAATTATTAAAAGAGTTACTACCTGTTGCAATTGAGCCTATTTATAACATTTTCAACTTGCCAATTAATCTAGGCCATGTCCCTGGACCCTTTAAGCTGGCCGTCATTAAGGCTCTTATCAAAAAAACAAACTTAGACCCCAATGAACTTGGAAGCTACAGACCGATTTCAAATCTCCCTTACCTGTCTAAAATACTGGAAAAAGTAGTGTCCACTCAGTTGTGCTCTTTCCTACAAATAATAACATACACACAAAAATTAAGTCAGGCTTTAGACCTCATCATAGCATTGAAACTGCGATTGTTAACAAGAAAAATTACTTGCTATTAGCATCAGATAAAGGTAAAATCTCACTCCTAGTCCTGATTGACCTTAGTGCTGCATTCAATAATGTGGATGATAACATTCTTTTAGATCACTTACACATGCACTCTGCCAATTTTGATAGCTGGAGGGAATAATCTGGTCTTGATGAGATATATAGCGGAGTATAAGCTGCATAACAGTGGAAGCTAATTCCATGATTTCTAATAATGTTGCAAAGGGGCAGCATGTATATGGAGAATAGCAGGGGTCCTAAAACCAATCCCTGAGGTAATCCATAATTTATTTGCGTTAGATTGGATGATTCCCCATTTAAATGGACAAATTGATATCTGTCTGATAAGTAAGGTCTGAACCATTGAAGTGCATGTTCAGTTGATCTCATGTAAGGCTGTGGGTGATGTCAGTTGTAGTTCTTGTCTTTCCCTTTCCTTAAGTTATTCTGCTCATTATCATCATGTGTTGATCAATAATGCTAAATCATCACTTCATTAATCACACTATTATCTCATTCACTTTAACTCTGATTCAGAGTAACTTTAACACTCGTGGGACCAAATGTTGTCTGAGAAGAGTTCATTTTACTCTGAGGAACACTAGTCAGTCTGTACTGAAAATATCCACTTCAGATCAAACATAGATACAGAGATGAAGGAGGAGAACAGCAGACGCAGTGATGATGGAATAAAATGAGTTTATTTAATAATCTTCATCTGACTAGAAACAGATTCAAAAGCTTATTACTGTAAACCAACAATGACAGTGAAAAATGACTACTTTACAAATACAGCACTCAATATAACATTAAACAACATTGAAAGGAAACTCTGCTAAAATTTCTGCCATGAATTATTATCCTCAAGACGTTTGATAACCATAGAACCCCCGCTGTCTTCAAAACACAAGTTTAGATAGTTTTGTTGAGGTCCGGGAGCTTTCTATCTCTTCCATGGACTGCAACACAACCAAACTTCAAAAGCGCTTCAAGTGTCAGCTCACCAACCTCAACAAAACTCTTCTTTTGTGTTCTGAAGATAAACAGAGGACCTGGAGTTTACGAACAACAGAATATTAATTTCTGAGTATTCCTTTAAGAAAAGTAAACAAAATAATGAAATGAAGACATAATTTATAACTCAATTAATCAATTAAATATGTCAAATTAGTAGAGAATGATATTAAGGATGAAAAAAATAAGAAATGAAATACAACACTAATCTCTAAGCCAGAATTGAACACACACACACACACATTGCTTTTAAGAAACAAAGATTCTAAAATCTATCATTCTAAATAACTTAAAACCAAACATGTATGATATCACAAATAAGAGTGTCAATCTTATCACTTGCATCATAAAAACACATGTTGTCTTTACATTTACATTTAGTTGTTTAGCAGACGCTTTTATCCAGAGTGACTTACAGATGAGGGAAATAATGGAAGTAATTGGAACAACATAAGTACATCGTTGTACTTATGCTGTCCTAATTGCTTCCATTACCTACCCCACTTGTAAGTCGCTTTGGATAAAAGCGTCTGCTAAATGTAAATGTAAACAAAAAGAATAAGTGCAATAAAAGAGAACTGGTCTCATAGTCTAACACAGTATACTGTACATAACTAAGTTTTTAACTAAGACTAAGATAGGAGTCAGAACTGATGGGTGAGGTGTTGACAGATGAGATGTGTTTTCAGATGATTCTTAAAGATGGACACAGAATCTGATGATCTTGTAGCAGTGGGTGTCAGGCTTTGCCTTTTGTTTTATTCTTATTTTAGGTTTATTCTCATTCAGTTTGCTGTGTTTTGTCTTTTGCTTTGTCTCACATCTGGTACCCCGTTAGGCTCTTAGTGTTGTTAATTTCCCTCACCTGCTCCTCATTTGTGTTCCCTCTATTTCAGCTCGTTTTGGCTTTCCCTCCATGTGGAGATGTAAATTGTTTGTACCTTGTTTTGGCTTGAAGTGCTTGTAGTTACTTTTTGTGTTCTACCCCTTTGTAGGAACGAGACATCCTGTGAGCTGGTTTTGGACTTATTTTACCTTACAGCTTCTTTTTGGGTTCTCGTGTTCCTTTTCGGATTTTCGTTTGGATTATTCTCTCTCACGGAGTTACTACTAGCGGAGTTTCCAGTTTTAGGGTCTGAAGTGCTCGGTCTACTATTTCTCTCACGGAGGTTACAGCCGGCCGTGTTTCCTATGTTTCTGGTCAGGAGTGCCCTGCCGATTTATTGTTTGCTGCTGTGTAACTTTGTGAAGAATAAACTGTATTAACGTCACCTGCATCTGAGTCCTTCTGAGATCCGTGACAGTGGGCAGATCATTACACAAATTTGGAACTGATCCCTTGAAGGTACGTGAGAGAGATTTTTTTTTTTTTTTTTTTTTACCTTTTGGGATGACACCACAAGACATTTACATGCCTTCACATGGCTTTTTACCAGATTCATCTTTTTGATCATGTTTTACTGAAAAAACATTTCCATTTGACTGCACTTTCCATGTCAATCTTGTCTCCTCGTCTATCCCATGATCTCTCACTTTCTCTTTTATCTAAAGAACAGAAACAAACAGAATTTGTTAGGTCAGAGTAATTATTAACACTGCAAAAATACACAACCCCAAATCAGATAAAGGTGTAAATTATAAATGAAAACAGAATACGATGATGCGCAAATCTCATAAACCCACATTTTATTTACAATAGAACAGACCAAATGTACCATTTAAAGTATTTTTTTATTTTTAAATGGATGGGGTGGCAGGGTTAACTCATTTTGAAATGAATGTTTAATACACATTGCTCATAATTAATCAACACTTTTATTCAATACTCTTTACAACCTCTTTTTGGTGAAGACTGAGCTGTTCTTTTTCTAGCTTCACTCGGTGTTTCACTTTGGAAATTGCTTTAGGCGTGACCAACCGCTGAAGCTCTTATGACATCACGTCTGTCTTTGATATCACAGTTTGATATTGAAGTGTCATTTGTGCTTTCTTCTCGTGGGAGACTACAGCAACTCTCTCAGCACGCCCTGACTCTGCTAAACTGTTCAACAGGTGGAACGTCATTGGAATCGTCACCGAACGCCACGTCTGTGTTTTATGTGTCAAGACAGACTTCATAGTTACAACAGCTTGATTGCTCATCCGGGTAGAGAAGAGGACAGAGGAACTAAGTGAAAGAACAAGGGGGTGGAGCGCACACACAAAAAACACATTCACACAGACACACTGAGCACATGTCGACCTGTAAAAACAACAGCATGTGTTCAAAAAAAAACTCAGAGACAGCAGAGGATACAAACATGTGATCAGACCCAGAACCTGACACAAAGAACCCGGGTTTACATTGAGCAGTTCATCATTATCTTGGGAAAAAAAAGATAGCAAGAAATAGGTTTCATTCATTATGAACAATTGTGTATTATAGAAAAACAATTATTTCATGATGAACTTCCTCAAAACAAAGCCAGAATGAAGTTTTTTGTAAATTTCTACTGTTTCTAATATTAATGTTTAATAGAAAACAGAAGGTAAATGAAGAAATAAACAGAAATAACGTTTTATAAAGAATAAAATGCAGCATTTTCCATCATCAAACTTGGAAACCTAGCCATTAACAATTCAACCTGCAACTGGATTATGGATTTCCTGACGAACAGGCCTCAGCTTGTTAGGCTAGGCGACATCTGCTCCACCACCATCACCCTCAACACTGGTGTACCACAGTGCTGAGCCCCTTTCTCTACTCCCTTTTCACACTCTACTGCAGACCTGTGAATGGATCTAACTCCTTCGTCAAGTTCGCAGACGATACAACAGTGATTGGTCTCATCAGCAACAACGATGAGACTGCTTACAGGGAGGAGGTACGGCACCTGGCCAAATGGTGCTCAGACAGCAACCTGCTCCTTAACACCTCCAAGATAAAGGAGATCATTGTGGACTTCAGGAAGGCGAAAGGAGGCACACACGACCCCATCCACATTAATGGGATGGCTGTTGAACGTGTTTCCAGTTTTAAGTTCCTGGGGACCCATATTTCGGAGGACCTGTCCTGGACCACCAACACCTCATGCCTGGTCAAGAAGGCTCACCAGCGTCTCTTCTTTCTGAGGACACTGAAGAAGAACCAGCTGTCTTCAACTATCCTGGTGAACTTCTATCGCTGCATGAAAGAGAGCATCCTGACCAACTGTGTCACAGTCTGGTACGGGAACTGTTCTGTTGCTGAGCGCAAGGCACTGCAGCGGGTGGTGAAAACAGCCCAGCGCATCACAGGGACTACACTCTTTTCCATTGAGGACATCCAGAAGAAACGCTGTCTGCGTCGAGCTCGCAGCATTCTCAAGGACTCCTCTCACCCCGCTCATAGACTGTTTACTCTCCTGCCTTCCGGTAGGCGCTTCAGGTGCCTCCGGATAAGAACCAGCAGACTAGGAAACAGCTTTTTTCCCAGAGCTGTTTCATTATTGAACTCTGCTCCCCACTGATTCCACTAACCCTCATAACTTTAACTTTAATGCTGCTACTACATTGTTTACATTGCATAACAGGGCTGCATCCATGACTGAACTGTACACACCAGTACTTCATGTATCTGCTCTACCGGACTGTTTACACACACATGGCATCATTTGCACTCTATACTGCTCACTTGCACACCAGGAATATTACACTGAATGCTCATTTGCACTAATTGACTACTCTCAGAACTGCATTAACTCATCTACTGCACTGTAACTCATCTATTGCATAACTAACTGCATCCAATCATCTATTGCACTGTAACTTCAATAACTGCATTAACTCATCTACTGCACTGTAACCTTAATACCGCATCAACGCATCTACTGCACTGTAACTTCAATAACTGCACTAACTCATCTAATACACTGTAACTGTATTATCTGCATCTACTCATGTATTGCACTATAACTTCAATAACTGCATTAACTCATCTACTGCACTGTAACCTTAATAACCGCATTAACGCATCTACTGCACTGTAACTTCAATAACTGCACTAACTCAACTAATACACTGTAACTGTATTATCTGCATCTACTCATGTATTGCACTATAACTTCAATAACTGCATTAACTCATCTACTGCACTGTAACCTTAATAACCGCATTAACGCATCTACTGCACTGTGACTTCAATAACTGCACTAACTCAACTAATACACTGTAACTGTATTATCTGCATCTACTCATGTATTGCACTATAACTTCAACAACTGCATTAACTCATGTACTGCACTGTACCATTAATAACCGCATTAACTCATCTACTGCACTGCAACTTTAATAGCTAATGTCTGTAACTAATGCACACTCAAGTCACTTGCACTATTGTATTGTCTATATTGTTATCTGTTCATAACCACCTCTACATTAATGTTCACAGTATATAGCCTTCTGTATATATTGTTCATAGTACATACCGACTGTCATATTTTCATACAACATTTGTATAGTATTTCCCTAAAATTGTATTCTGTACTTATTCACACTGTATATCTGCACTTGCTAATTGCACTTTTGGTTAGACCTAAACTACATTTCGTTACACTGTACTTGTATATGTGTAATGACAATAAAGTTGAATCTAATCTTATCTAAATTCCTCACTGTATGAACATAACTTTTTTTAAACATTATTAAAACGAACAAAAACTGGACACTTTAAACGTAACTTAAAGGGCCCCTTATCCAGGGGTTTTCTGCAAGTTATAATAGTCAGTGGTATACCCAGAATGTGTCTGTAAAGTTTCAGCTCAAAATACACCAAATTTCTTTAATTACAATATGTTGAAGATGACCATTTGTGCCTGCAATGGATTTTTGTGTGTGTCTCTTTAAATGCAAATGAGCTTCTGCTCCTCTCCCTGTATGCAAAATAGGAGGAAGATCGCGATCAAGACAAGCAATAGAGCGGAAAGCGCAAAACGTCTGTTAAGCCTTCCACATCCAAAACTATACACTGACTGCAATAGAAATCACTTAATGCCTTGTTCATGAAAACAAATTAAATGGAAAAGACAAAAACATTGATAGAACATCATGAAATGTTGGCCATTGAAGATTAATCATGTATATGTCAGGCAGGTATGTAAAGATCGGCAACCAGTTGTTATTACATTGGAATAGCAATTTCTGCGTAACCTACATTTATGCATTTGGCAGACGCTTTTATCCAAAGCGACTTACATTGCTTTATCCTATACATTTTACAAAGGTATTTGTAATCCCCTAGGATCGAACCCACAACTTTGCGTTGTTAACGCAATACTCTTACAAATGTGAACTCGATTTTTATCCGCTCTTGGTATTGTCGCACTTAGGACATTCGAGAAAACACTGAACTCACCGATATAGACAGTTCTATAACTTTCTTTCGTAGTAATGAATAAGCTTTACAGAAATTATGTCGGGCACAAGTCTTCTGAAACGCAATGCGTTTTACCACTAACATTACGACAGAACACATGTCTTCGGACCAATGTAAAGAAGGTCGATTTAAAATTGATGTGTAAAACTTACTTTTTCAGGAGATGAAGCTTAATCGTGAACAGCTTATACTGATCCACTCTTGGGAATCAATTGTTTGGGCTAAACCCATGCTATACAGACAGGCCACCGGGTCCCGAAGTTTAGATTTTTCAACCTTTCTGGCAACCAGGAGCTCTAGCTCCCCACCTAGGGGTCGGCGTCGTTCAAATGGGCATAGACCTTTCCAACGAGTCCTGGCTCAATTCCTAAGTATTTCCGAAACGGCACATGCACACAGTTACAACACGCCAAAGTATTTTACAAATGAAAGTCAAGAGACAAAAGGGTAATTTAGCGTAGCGCGGGCCGGATACAGATCTTTGGTTTGTTCCATCCGGACCGCCAGACATAGGCTGATAAACCATTTAAAACGTTTGATGTTTAAATTGAGCCGAGCGCCTTCACAACAGAGAATCACATCACATGTGCTCTCAGGAACATTTATGTAATTGACTTTTGCTGCTATATTTTCTAATTTCTTAATCTAGGGGCAAACGCGCTTCGTTTGAACCCTTTTCCCTCCACCTGTGCTGCTTCTCCCGCCAAAGACGCGCCGCATGAAGGGCAGCATGTCACATGCTTATTTTAACAACAGCAGTGCAAACGCTCAGAGCAGGTAAATGGACAGACAACTCCAACCAAAATGCAGAAATGTTAAAGTATTTATATCCATCTGTTTGTTATAGGTCTCCAACCTTTCGACATTATTTGTGATATTTTATGAACCATAATGTTTTTATATACATTTAGCATTAGCATTATTGGTCATTAAATAACTGACTTGTGTGGTGGTGTTTTTTTCAATGGAATACATTTACATTTATGCATTTGGCAGATGACTTTATCCAAAGCGACTCACATTGCGTTATCCAATACATTTGTTTCTAAGTATGTTCAATGCCCTGGGATCGGGCCCACAACCTTTCCGATGTTAACGTAATGCTCTTACCATTGAGCTACAGGAAAGCTTAGGATAGCAAAGAATAGTATATTTACCATATGATTTAATATATTAAATCCACAATCATAATACATGACATTAGAAACAAACAGTGTGCATTAATTACTGAAAACTAGTTTATTTCAGTATCTTATCAAATCTTGAAATGAACTGAATTTATATCTTTTAATTATTTTTCTGTGACTGATTTTGTAGAGAGCAAGTCAAGTTGTGTCGTTTGTCATCTTGTAGGTTAAGCTGCTGTTAATGAGTCAAGAACACAACTCAATGAAACACTGATCTCATTATTAGTGTTTTCATAAGGTGTTTTTTACTATGTGGGTTTCAAATGAAGAGCGAGTAAAGTTCACTTGAAATTACAATTTAAACTTTACCTGATTAGCTTCTACACTGAAAGCTGTTGTGTGGTACTACAGTGTGAGATTAAAGCAGTGTTAGGGCTGTCTTACATCATATTATAAATTAAATTAATATATAAAATTTCACCAGCTGCAAAAAGTTTTATCTTCTCTTTATCTGAAGCAGATTGTTTATTTGTTCACCTCTAACATTACAGAATCAAAAATATATATTTTTCATTAGGCTTCCTCAATGTATAAGTGATTTTATTAATCACCGTCTCAAGCACTGAAATTAAATAAACTCAACAAAAGTTAAGAGTTAAGAGCTCAACTAAATCAAACACTGATCATATGGTGGTTTGATGAGTTGGTCAGGCTCAGTTCAGCAGAACAGTCCTTAGACACAAAGTTCTGCCATTAGTCTGGGAATTACTTTTAACTCTGAACAGAAACTTAGAAAACCAGCCAGCGGAACAGTTTTTGTGTGTCTCATAAAGAAAAACAGATAAATCTCTTGCATTTTCATGTGTTGTCTTCAATTTCCATCAACATGATTTTTGTAGGCACTTGGCCCTTTGCTGCCAGCTGCCGGTTACTCTGTTCATCTGTTTAAATCCATGCCACGAGTTTAAAAACGATACGTGATGAAGTGGTCACTAAGCGCAAGCTTTTTATTTTGCTAGATACTTTAAAATTATCATATTGTACATAAACTAAAACACATTTTACTAAAATATGTCAGGAAAAAAAAAGAGTTATATGAGTGTTAAACTAGCCCAATATCTTCCCTATTTGTCAACCCTGTAAGGTAGTCCAGAAAGTGCCAGTTTTGAAATTAGGAAAGTGTGAAAGCAGGTATGTGGCATGTTAAGTATTGAAAACATAGGTTGGAATAAAGCATCACTTACGGATCTCACAGATGAAAGGCAGGGCATCAGAGCAAACTCAATCATCTAAGAAACCAAGAGGATGTATAACAGCACAAGGCCGGTTATTCAGCCCACCAAAGTTAGGTTCTCCAGTCATCCAGTTAATTGAGGACATGTTGACATTTGCTCCATTTGACCACTTCCACGAGTCTCTGAACAGACCGATCCATGCTCTGTACACTTATTGTATTATCTGCTGCAGCTGGTCATTCTCACTTTGACTTCGGATGGTGGCCAGATCTGTGTGATGTTGTCTGCAGTAACTCTGAGCTTCACGCCAGGTCTTCAGGCTTGTGATGAAAACAAACCTGCTCGCTCCCGTTTCCTTCTCTGTAATAATAAGACACAGCGAGTTGAGCAAACAGGTTTTTTTCATGCAGCGGGTCCCTCTATGCTGAAGATGACATTTATAGTTTTGATCTTTTATTAGATTATTATCCTCATTAGCTTATAATGGTGTTCAAATAGACAGAAGAGGTCTGTTTTACTGGTTTAAGCTCCAAAATGTTCTCAGGACGTTGTCTTTAAATACAAAAAATTGTTTAAACATTAAATCATATTTCCTTAATATATGCTTGTCAAAGTACAAGAACTAGTCAATTAGATCATAAAGGTTTTTGCATAGTCATAGTTGAATGAAACATTTTACATATACATTTATGCATTTGGCAGACGCTTTTATCCAAACCGACTTACAATGAGGAAAATAAGTATTTGAACACCCTGCTATTTTGCATGTTCTCCCACTTAGAAATCATGGAGGGGTCTGAAATTGTCATCGTAGGTGCATTTCCACTGTGAGAGACATAATCTAAAAAAAAATCCAGAAATCACAATGTATGATTTTTTAACTATTTATTTGTATGATACAGCTGCAAATAAGTATTTGAACACCTGAGAAAATCAATGTTAATATTTGGTACAGTAGCCTTTGTTTGCAATTACAAAGGTCAAACGTTACCTGTAGTTTTTCACCAGGTTTGCGCACACTGCAGGAGGGATTTTGGCCCACTCCTCCACACAGATCTTCTCTAGATTAGTCAGGTTTCTAGCCTGTCGCTGAGAAACACAGAGTTTGAGCTCCCTCCAAAGATTCTCTATTGGGTTTAGGTCTGGAGACTGGCCAGGCCACGCCAGAACCTTGATATGCTTCTTACAGAGCCACTCCTTGGTTATCCTGGCTGTGTGCTTCGGGTCATTGTCATGTTGGAAGACCCAGCCTCAACCCATCTTCAATGCTCTAACTGAGGGAAGAAGGTTGTTCCCCAAAATCTCGCAATACATGGCCCCGGTCATCCTCTCCTTAATACAGTGCAGTCGCCCCTGTCCCATGTGCAGAAAAACACCCCCAAAGCATGATGCTACCACCCCCATGCTTCACAGTAGGGATGGTGTTCTTGGGATGGTACTCGGGATGGTACTCATCATTCTTCTTCCTCCAAACACGTTTAGTGGAATTATGACCAAAAAGTTCTATTTTGGTCTCATCTGACCACATGACTTTTTACCGCTGAGCTACAGGAAAGCCACATATCATATACTTTATAGCTGTAGAAATGTTGAAAATTATGTCACACTGCTAAATCAAATAGACATCAAGAATCAGTATATGAAACAAAACAATGATGACAACCAATAGCCTACAACGGATCAACTGCAATGCATCCTGGCAGTTGGGCATGATCCTTAAGCACATGGGTGGTCAAATACATCCAGATATTTAAACACAAGAGCCAAGATCTCAACTACTTTCCTATCGCTCCTCAGTTAGAGTGTGGCACTAACAACATCAACGCCGTTGGTTTGATCCAAGGGCATTGCATATATTTAGAAACAAATGTATAGGATACTGCAATGTAAGTCACTTTGAATAAAAGCATCTGCCACATGCGTAATTTTAAACTAAAGCAAACACTAATCACAACGATGTTGGATTAGTACAATTTGAGATTCACAAGGAGCAGGTAGTACGTAAACCTCCCTATTACTATGGTGGTTTTTCTATTATAGTGTTGAGTTTTCTTATATAAAATAATACATTTAGTTAGTTATAGGTTTCATGTATTCTTATGAAACAATATTGGGCCTCATGTATAAGTATGAGCTCGTGAACACCTGCATGAACAACAAGCATCTTATCTTAGCTACACGGACACCACACATCATTTTTAATAAGGAAGTTTGGGTTGTTGCATAGAGTCAAGGACGCTGGTATCTCTAAACAGTGAGCTCATTTTAACAAAGTTAATGTTATGAGTCTGATAACTTGAACATCTGCACACACACCAAATATCTTTTAGAACTAAGACGTACACCCCACACACTCTTGTAGGGAAGTCTAATTAAATCACAAACAACCAAGGACACTGGGTAGCTCATTATCGCTAAACCATGAGCTCATCTTGGATAGAAACACGGTTAAATCATGTATCGTCCGAAACCCCCAGGAAAGTGTCAAGATAAAGAGGCACCTGTTTTTGAGGGGCGCACGCACACTGCAAAAAATGAAATCTTGCTGAGTCAAAAAATCTTAAAATAAAACAAGAATTCTTGTTTTTTTTCTTCCAAGATAAATTAACTAGCCTAGAACTAAAAGCAAAAGATTATTTCGCTTGTTTTGAGAAAATATAACTTGAATTTTCTTACTTAGAAAAAAATGCCAATTCTGGGGATTTCTTTAAATGAATTAAGTATATTTTAAAAGAGTATTGTTTATTTTGACACAGTCTATCCTAGAATCAGAAATTTCAAGCCATATTTTCTTATTTTAAGAGCACAACATTTCTTATTTTTAGATAATGTTAGCACATTCAGACTCAAAGATTTTTTTTGTAAAGTTTCCTACTTTACATTGAATGAATGCATGAGGCATTTATATAGCGCTTTCATATTTACTACTGTACACCCAAAACACACACACACGAGGAGAGACAGTGATAGAGCCAATTCAGTGAATTAAACATCATTTAGTTTGAACCAAATGAGAAACAAGAAGTTGCAAATCAGAGAAACATAACATTTTATTCGGTGCTGACAACTGTGAATTTTTAGACAATCTCTTGTACACCAAACAGCATCCAGTAACTTAATTTTAAAGGATTAGTTCACCACAAAATGAAAATTTCCTGATAATTTACTCACCCCAATGCCATCCAAGATATTAATGTCTTTCTTTCTTCAGTGGAAAAGAAATTAAGTTTGAGGAAAACGTTTTAGGATTTTCTCCATACAATGGACTTCATGGGCAACCAGCATGTTGAAGTCCAAATCAATGCAGTTTCAAAGGTCTTCAAAGTGCTTCAAATGTCTCTCCTCGATCACAGGAGATTTAAGAAAACGAGTGATGGATTGGCTAGATCAAGCCCTTTTGCTCAGCTGGGATCGAGGGGAGTCATTTGAAGCACTTTAAAACTGCATTGATTTGGACTTCAACATTTTGGTTGCAATTCAAGTCCATTGTGTGGAGAAAAATCATAAAACATTTTCCTCAAAACTTAATTTCTTTTCTACTGAAGAAAGAAAGACATGAACATCGTGGAATGGCATTTGGGTGAGTAAATGTTTAGGAAATTTTCATTTTCGCGGTGAACTAATCCATTAACAATAACCAAGTACACACAAGATGCTGATGAACATATATTTTTTTAGCAAAACGTCTTCTCTTTTAGATCAGTACAGTCAGTAAGTACAAAAATAAATAAATAAAAAAACAAGGAGAGAGGAAACTGACTGTGCTTTCCCTTTACTTTTCTTTGTTTTCCAGTAAATTAGCAGTCAGTGGTGCACTTGTAAATCTCACACACATCTCCGAGATAATACTTGAGCGGAATGTAAGTACGGTTCTTAAAATTGAGTGCATAATATGATGTATAATCTACAATTTTATCTGCATCCACTATCTCAGTGGCTTGAGCAAGGTTTGGGACCTCAATTTCATAAGAAGCAAACTCATGACTGAAACCCACTGTATTATAAACTTGACATTCAAAGCAATACAAGGAACAATTTACAATGTACATGTCCTTTATGAGCCCAAATACAGGAACGCCTTCATTTACATTGATTACAATCACTGATTTCTGGCGCACGTACTTGTTGCCACTTAGCTCAAGCCATTTTGCAGACACCATGTGATGCACATTTTCTACAGCCAAAAAAGCTCTCATTTTATCCTGCACATACTTCATATTTTCCACTTCAGATACAGGACCCAATAGAATGTCTTTTGAAAAAATTGGGTGATTCTCACGACTGACATTTTGACAACTCTCAAACATCTGATTGTGTTTAACCAAGGACTTGCAAACATTCTTAAAATTTAACTTGGAAGACCACTGTTTAAAAAAACAGTGTTTAGATTCAAATCGCATACACATGTGTCTGACCATTGGACCTAATTCTTTAATCTGTTCAGGAACATGTATCAAATAATGTTGCTTTGGTGTTATATTGTTCTCAGGAAATAACCGTTTCACATTGCTCAAATGTTGCTTAATAAGCAACTTAAGCTTTGCTGCAGTGGCCAACGCAATAACCGGTGCAAATAAGATCTGAACAATCTCTATTAACTCAATAATCACTTGAAAGTACTCATTTCTTTCACAGCTGTCCAACACGAATGGCAGGATCTTCAATAGGACAAGCATTTGCCCAGCTGATTGCTTTAGTCTGTTGTCATTTGATGATAACGTGGTGACAGTAATAGGGCAAGGTTTATCTCGGACATCAGTGGAGTATGGGTATCCTAGAATAGCACTGTTAAATGTGTCTAGTTCCAGCTGACCTGATAGCACTAGATGTTTAAGTACAGTTTTAACTTCCAGTGGTGCCACACCTTCTAATATCACATGCATAATATCCTGAGGTGTTTGCCTGATGAGGTCAAAGGCTGGAAAATCAATCAGTTTGCTTTTCCTATTAATTCCATAAGTGGTTTTCAAACTGCTTCTCAGAAAGTCTGTGGCTGCCCTCTTAATTTCATTACACTGTCTGACATGTCGATCTAAAGACCGTTTGACAAAGTTTTCTGCATCAAAGTGGACTTGCATATCCTCAAAGCTACACTCACAGTGTCGGCATTTACGGAATGCAAATCCAACTCCCTCTTTAAAGCCTGTTAGCTCATGCTGAGCCAGGGTATCGCCACAGAGAGAAACTACTGCACCATACAGTGTTCGCTCCCCTTGGGCAGTTTTGATGTTCACTCCGTTATACAACAAATTCAAATCCTCTTGTATTCTCTGCAAAATCACATCTACACCACACTGAGAGATGTCACTTGATTTTGCAATGGCAAGTAGACGGATGGCAGCTAACTTAGACCTCTGTTTAGGATTGATATTGCCCAAAGTGTAGTACACCATTAGCAGTTTGTTTTTTGAGGCAAACGACCCCAGAGGATTGCACAGTTCTATCTCATCAGTATACAGGATAAGCTGCAGAGCATTGGGTCTCATAGAGAACAGTGGATGGGACTTCAAAATATCCCCATCAGTAATGTCATTGACAAATCCAGCCTTGCTGTGCTTTGGTCCATTGTCAACCATTGCTAGAATCATTGGATGTGAAAGTAGTTGTTCCAAACTTCGGACCAAAGGAATATAGTAAAAGCATATTTTTCTTATTGTTAGAGCTTGTGAGGCTCCTCTTCTCCTAAAGGATGCAGTCTGGGAAATTTCAATTTCTTCGGCTTCAACTACCTTGAACTGCTTTTTTAGATTTGAATCTTGCATATATGTGGTGGAAACGGTGTCAAAGGGGTCTTCAAAATTATTAAAAATGTCCAGAACTTCACTCATCAGTTGAGCGGTGACTCCTGATTGTCTGTCAATAACATCTGTAATTTGGCTCCGAATGCAGTCCAACAGTGAGGCTTGATACTGCTGCACGCCGAAAATGATGTCACTGACAGCTCTCTGAAAAAAAAAGCAATCATTTAGAATTAAACAAATTCATGCACAATTAAGGATGATAACAGAATGTAAGAATTCATGTTTATAGCTGTAATTTCACAATACTATGACAGTGTCCTACCTGGGAAAGGCAGTGTTTCACTCTTGAAGTCAGAACAAATGCCGCAGCATGCTTTCTCAGTTTATCAACTTCAGGCTCATCCCTTTCTTCCTGTTGGAAATGAAAAACATTTCAAGACTTTATAATTTAATATGCATTTACAATTAAGTTAAATGAGATATGCTTGTATTTGTGTGTGATTCCTGGATTCTTTGATTAATGCAGAATAGAGGGGTGCAAGTATGGTGTCAAAACCCCATCCCCTTGTTCCCTCGAGATTTTCCTATGGGGTTTTCAATACGAGTAAAAATTGAAAAACCCGTTTTCAAATGCTTGCCATTATCGTGTAAATGAACGGCAATAACGCAAACAAAGTTTTCTGATTTCAATAGAAAACGGTGTCGTATAAACATACCTTAAGATATATGCAACTAACGTAAACAACAACAAAAAAAACAAAGCAATGAGTCATTGTTAATATGGATAAAATAAATTGTATTTTCTCCCAATTGCTGGCTATATGTGTGTGTATGATGATTAGGGGTGGGCGATGAGGCAAATATATAATATCATGATTTTTTTTTCTTTAGAAAAGTAACAATTTATGATTTTATCACGATTCTCTCATGTTGGTTTTACTTTATTTCAAATGACAGAGCACTACAGCTTAACTAATGTCCCTATTTTAAAAACAGAGCCTTACAATGTAACAATATATAGGCATATATATATATATATATATATACAGGCAGACATTTAGCCCAAAGTGGCGAAGATAAAAAACACTTGACAATACACATATACATAACATATTTAGCTAAAGAAATAAAGCACCATTTGTTTCATTTGTATAAGTAGGCCTCGGTGTATTTAACAGTAGCATTCAAGAAAGAAATTACATGAACAAACAAAAAAGCCTACATAGACTTCACTGTATAAATTATACATTGATTCTTATTAAAGCTACTATTAAAATCTCTCTCGCGCACCTTCTCCGGATCTGTTCCACCTATGTGGAATGATCTGCCCACTGCTACAAGATCTGCAGATTCTGTAGCCATCTTTAAGAAACGCCTGAAAACACATCTCTTCCGCCAACATCTGACTGATCTGTTCTGACTCTATTTTCTTCTCTACTCTTTAAAAAAAAAAAAAAATGAATGAATGAATGGTTCTGTATACTGTGTTAGGTTATATGAGATTAGTTTTTTTTTTATTGTACTTATGCCTTTGTTGTACTTATGCTGTCCCAATTGCTTCCATTGCCTACCCCACATGTAAGTCGCTTTGGATAAAAGCGTCTGCTAAATGACTAAATGTAAATGTATTGTAAATGTAAAGTTCTCAGTCAAGAGCAGCGAGTGATTTTCTCTTCGTTTTGTCTTAACATTAAATGAACAGTTCAGCCCAAAATGAAAATTGCCATAATTTACTCTTCAAGTTGTTTTAAACCCAAATAAGTTTCTTTAATCTGCTGAAAATAAGTTATAACGAAGAAAGTGGCCATCTAAACAGTTGCTGGTCCTCAGTGACTTCCATAGTATATTTTTTTCCTGCAATTAAAGTCATTGGGGACCATCAAATGTTTGGTTAGCCACTTTCTTTAAATTATCTTTTTTGTATGTTCAGCACAAGAGATAAATTAAAACAGGTTTGGAACAACAATAGTGAATAAGGACTGCATTTTCATTTTTGGGTGAACTATCCCTTTAAGGACAAGCGGCAGCAAGTTTACTTTTAGGCTACTGTCGCTTTAAGACCTGATCGCATCTAATAGGCTATAATGGCATGACACGCATTCTATTTTCTCTCAAATGTTAGCCTTCATTTTAGAAATAATTAATTGTATAACACAATATAACTAAAAGATAACTTTTTGACAGGCTTTGACAGACAAAAGCGCATGTTAGAACAGCGCATCAGCACGCGAATGAAATGTTTAACCGGCAAAACACAACTTTTGTGAAGTACAGTGTCCCGTCAGTGTAACGCTATCTTTTGAGTTAAAATGTGCTGTGAATGTCACTACGTCGCGTTGTGAGACGGAGGCGCCAGAACTGCAACTGATAGTAACAGTGCTACGACATTTTAATCGTCCGCGATCAAAAAGCGAGATATTGCACACGCACACCCCTAATGCTGATCCACATTACCCATGAAAGTCATGTTATATTTGTAAAATTGTGTCAACTTACGTGCATTGCCTCTTGTTCTGGTTCAGTCAACGGTGTAACGTTAAACTCAGCGCCATCAGCAGAGCTGGCGGAATCAGCGATGTCTGGTGCTTGGTCACCGCTAGAGTTAACATCGTCCTCGTCGTTGGCATTTCCTGATAACGTTATGCTTGACACATCATGTTCATTTGGCAGAAATTCTGGCTGAAGTGGGATACCGAAATTCTCGAAAAGTCTCTCTTCCACTTGGATTCCAAAATCTGCAGATGCACATGCACGGCAATTGTTTCCTTTAGCTTGAGCTGAATTTTGGCTTCCACTCGACCTCGATTTGTGACTGATAAAATGCGAAGAATGCCTCCGTTTGACATGATAGTAAAATGAGTTGTAGACTCGATATTCCTGATCGCAACCATCAATCCCACAGATCACATGGAAATCCGGGCTGGAACTATGCACGGTGTTTATGTGACTCAGCAGAGCTTTTAACGACAATGCCACAAAGAGGCAGCAAATAACACAACGCCAAATCATTTTAAGTGGATAAATCTGAACATTTAGTTTAATAAATCATATTTTTACTCCATTCCTTTATGTGCCAGTCCCGCCGAAAGCAATCAGAATAAATTAAGTGATTCAAACTTTTAATCCAATCAAGGCAACGGAATATTCCATTGGATATAAAATAGGTGAAATCATAAAGCATTATTCCTTTGGAGTTTTTAAATGTTGTACTCAGGGAAGGTATATTAAGAAGAAAAAACACCCAATTTAAATATGTAAAATTTTGAAATGTAAAAAATATTATAATTTAACAGGTTTTATATGTCTATGGTTTTAAACCCTACGGATGGAGCGTAATGGAACCGCCCTTAAATTACGTCACTGGACCGAACGACCGTTACCACTTGTACCAGTTTCGCGGTTTTCACAATTTTGAGCGCTTGAAGGTAAGTTAGAACATTTTTTTTAATTATGATTTTATTTGTTAATCAAATCATTTAGTTTTGTATGAATGTAAGAACAAAAATATACGTTCTGGTAGCGTGTACAAATAGTGAGTTCGAAATATGACATTGTAGTCTTGGTTAATAGAAAATTAACGTAACGTTACTGGTTAAATACATTTATTTGCTTCTCTTTTATATTTGATGTCATAACCAAGGAACTTAACGTTAAAGGTAGCAAATAGTCGTTTGAACTTTCTAATTTTTTATTCAGGTGATATTTATGGAGCAGCTTGATTCAGTGACACGGTCCACTTTACAAGGTATGTTACGTTTTAATGTTGCTTCAGACTGCTATATTTCGCTTAGTTCAGTGCACATGTAAGAAGTATTAGGCATGTTATAGATTCTTCACTAAAAATTGAAATGTATAAATTTATATTTATTTATTAAATTGCTTTATAGTGTGCCAGTCACAGATATGTTCATATGTTCAAACTGTCATTTTGGTATAAATAACGTTAGAAACCCACTAAGTAAATTTATATCCAAAAGACGTTCACTGAGGAGCCAGATTGAACATTTTGAAAGACGTCTTTTTTTGACGTGTTCTGCACATCCGATATAACGTTAGACGTTCATGGAACCTCCGTACAAGGTTAAAAACTACAGTAGTTCAAATGTGGACATATTTTCAACGTCATTTATGGTCTCATTTATACATAGGCCTAATTTATACTGGTTCTTGACCAAATAAACACTCTCAGGATGCATTAAATTAAAACTCACATTTATTTCAATTTAATTTCCATTTGTAATTTCAAAGCAACAGACTGGGTGTGTTTATCCAAAATCATTAAAATAAAAGAAACGTCTTCACTCACACCTTTAGATAACTTAGCATCTGTAATTCACACTGTTTGGATCGTGAGAGAAACCAGCTCTTATGGATAGACTTTCTGGTTTAGACAGTGTTTCCCACTGAGCTGCTTAAACTGCCATTACCTGCAGACATAAAATACAGATACTTTGACTATTTATGTCAGAAGTTCTTAATGAGAATTAACAGTTGTGTTAACAAATATGAACATCTAAACCTATGTTAATTCTCATTAAGAACTTCTGACATAAATAGTCAAAGTATCTGTATTTTATGTCTGCAGGTAATGGCAGTTTAAGCAGCTCAGTGGGAAACACTGTCTAAACCAGAAAGTCTATCCATAAGAGCTGGTTTCTCTCACGATCCAAACAGTGTGAATTACAGATGCTAAGTTATCTAAAGGTGTGAGTGAAGACGTTTCTTTTATATTTTGCATGATGCATGATATAAATAACTGTCGTAAAAAAATTTGAATCTAAAATAACAAACTTTTTTTTTAACATTACACATATGGACAAAATTGATCTATGGCATCATTGTTAAATATGTTTTTTAATCATCCTAGCTGCAAACATCTGCGCAGCAGTATTACCAACTTTGTCACGTAATGACATTCGTGATCTTTTTCCGGGACCAGAAAACTTTTTACGACGGAAAACCATATGGGAGATGTTTCATACAGACAAAGAGGTAGACCTTTACTCCATTTTTCCAAACAACAGTATTAATTTTAATTAAATATTAGTGTCAGAAAAAATAAAGGTTACATACAGCAATGTTTAGGTCATTCACAAACAATCACACTAAATATCTTAAGTAATCAATAAGGTACAAGAGGCTGTGCTGTTTTGTGAATAAGTCACGGCTGAAGGGCCGTGTGACCTGTAATGCAGTGCTATGATCAAGAAGAGTTTATTTTAGTATTATTATTCATGGGTGTTCTATTAACAGGTTTATTTATATAAATTGTAATAGTTTTCATCTGAATTTAGCAGGGACAGGAGGCAGGATGCCTCAATCAAAACAAGGAGCGGGATGACACTGGTCTGACTTCTGCTCAAACTCCGTCTGAAATCCCAGTGACTACAAGGCACAGTATCTTTGAAGAGCCAAGTGGTCATCCTCCAAGAACCTTGCAGTTGCCCAACCCTGAATATGTTGTTTACACTGACAGTGAACTAGAACATGTTAGAAAAGAGTATTTTGATCTGCAGCGAGTTGGACAAGAAAGAGGTTTTAGCCTTTCAAAAGAACTTCGTTGTCGACTTGTGAGGAACACAGTGACCAACATGGTGTCTATCATGAGAGCATCAAGCACTGACTTCATGTACCCATCAAAAAACGATGTGCTTGCAATGGCAAAGCGACTGGTTGAATACTATCCCATGCTTCGAGATGACTCTGTGAATTGCAAACATATTTCGGTAGGTGTTTAAGGGCTCGGGATTCAAAAATTAAATTTGAGGGCACTTTATACATCATATATTGTATGTGTATATTTAGGAAGTCATTAAAGGGATACTCCACCGTTTTATCATATTAAACTATGTTATTCCCTTAACTAAGACGAGTTGATACATACCTCTCTAGTATCAGTGCGTGCACTTAATCGCTCTGACACGCGGTGACACTTTGATAGCACTTGGCCCAGTTCATTCATTAGGTACCAAACAGAGATCAACTTGGAAGCGACCAAAAACCTCCACGTTTTCCCTATTTAAATACAGTTACACGAATAGTTGAACGACCAAGTATGGTGACACAAAATAAAACGTGGCGCTTTTATAAGCGGGTTAAAAAGGATAACTATAATGTATGGCGGAATAGCACTTTTGAAAGAACTTCAACTCGGCGCAGTAAAAAGTCACGCCTGAAACTTCCTCCTCTCCCCCGCACCCTCTCACTAATTTTTCAGGCGTGACTTTTTACTGCACCGAGTCGAAGTACTCTCAAAAGTGATATTCCGCCATACGTTATAGTTATCCTTTTTAGGAAATACTATAGTTTAATATGAAAAACGGTGGAGTATCCCTTTAAGAACTGATAATAAAAGCATTGAGAAATAAAACATTTTATATTTGTCTGGGTGTACAACCTGTAACATCGTCAAACAGGATTCCATCTTCAAGCAATTAATGAAGAGACTCCAAAACATAAGAACCCCAAAAAAGAAACAGGGTCCAACCCCACAAAGAAAAAAGAAAAGGCGCTTGGATTTTGACGATAGTGATTCAAGCTCTTGCACATTCGATTCAGCAGGAAGCAGCAGTGCTTCAGCTGTAATGTTGGACACAGGAGAGAGCAGCACACCACCATCAGTGAGCACAAAACCACTTGCTGGTAAGTGTACCACATATTCATAATATACATTTTTTAAATGTGGACCAAAAATGTTCCCAGCAAACAATTGCCATCTGTTAGACCCAATATAGTCCGGCTGTGAGTAAAACACTTCTTGACAAAACAACCCTGAATTTGGTTACATGTAATTTTAGCCAAAATAACTTGTGATATGTATGATATTCCATCATGTAAGCAAAGTCAACAAGTGCTTACAAGGTGTTTGGTTAAATTTCTTTGACATGTTCTAGATGACTGTTCTATTCTTGGGCTATTGTTAGGGTAGATGTCTATTACATTCTCACTGACAGCCCAAATTTTGCTTTTTTTTAGGGTTGTGTTTGGGCGGCTATTAGACGTCTTTTAAATGCAAAATTGCTTGCTGGGTTTATACTGGTTTATTTTCTTTTCTGTTTTTATAAGGAGGAACAGCTGAACAAGATTTACCATTCAGTCAGACTGACCATAGAAGAGATGAAGACCATTCTGACACTGATAGTCAACAAAGCCAGGCCAGACATTACCATACTCTCCAAGAGATCTATAAAAGACCAAAGCCTAATAAGGAGGCAGTTGCTCAACTACTTGACCTTGAGTTTGATGCTCGGAGAGCCTTCATTAACTCAGACTGTTTCAAGGATCAGGACAGACCATCAAAGATACTGCAAGCGTACCCCTGTTTCAGAGAACTACATCATGTAAGTAATATATCTGATAATATATTTGAGTTCCTAGTGACTTCAATTATTTTTTTTAAATGTGTATGTGTGGGATTATTCCAGGTAATGGATGAACTAGGCCGGATTCTTGACAAAGGAAATCCCAGATTCATCCCAAAACTAAAAGCCCGTTGGGAGAGCTTCTGCAGCAAAGCTCAATTCTATGGGGTTTACAAAAAGGTTTTGAAGCCACCAATGAATCTAGATGGAGGTAAACTACCTGCCTTTACTACTTGAATTAAAATGTGAAAAATCTAACAATAGTTGTTTAACTTGCTTGTCAGTGTCATACACTACCATTCAAATGTTTTAGAACGTTTACATTTTAAAACATGTCTCTTTCTGCTCTCCAAGGCTGCATTTATTTAATCCAAACTACAGCCGTTATATAAGTGAATATAGTAAAGTGTAATTTATTCCTGTGATCAAAGCTGAATTTATCATCATTACTCCAGTCTTCAGTGTCATATGATTCTTTAGAAATCACTATAATATGATGATTTGATGATCAACAAACATTTATGATTATTATTATCTATTCACATAGTATAATATTGCACAATATCCCTTTTTTGCTGTAGTTTGGAACAAATAAATGCAGGCTTGGTAAGACGAAGATACTTATAAGAAAACATTTAAAAAATCTCACATTTCTAAAACATTTAAATGGTAGTGTATTTGAAATCATTAACATATTGTTATGAAAAGTTTAACTTCATTAAATAAGATAAAGTTTAATAATCCTTTCAACTACTTTTGATTAAGTTTTTATCCCTTTTTAATACACAATTGTTATAAGACTATATCAAGATCAGGAGGTTAAAGGAAATTCTTAAATGCATAGTTCACCCAAAAATATAAAAAATTCCCTCTAGTTGTTCCAAACCCGTATACGTTTCTTTCTTCTGATGAACACAAAAAAAGATACTTTGAAGAATGTTTTTTGGGTGAACTATCCCTTTAATGCATGCTCAACTCACCAATTTCAGTAAATCATAAAAGACTGTTCTCCTCAATAGTGAAACGCTCCATAGCCTTGATGAAGGCTCTTCCAGAGATGTTCCCATCACCTCTAGCCCCACCAAAAAAGATGGGACATGCAAGTGAAGCAATGCTGCACATCCTTGAGGTAAGACCTTGTTTATATTTCTACAAGACCAAGAGAAATAGAGAAGGTGTCATTTATATCAAGATGTACTGCTCAGTCATTTTTGTGTTTGTATTTCTAGCCAACAGAAAACCCAGATTCCTTCCTCAAGGGTAGACCACTCTTCAGTCCTGTCCTGATTGTGTCAGAGGACAACTGCATGTTGGCCATTGGGACTACACCTGTGACAACCTTTCCACAAGAAGACCTCCACGAAGGTGTGCTCTACCTAATGGCATACTATTATGCACTTCATCTTGTGTACCCAAAGTGTGTTGCAACTTTACTGTCTGTGCTTCAGACAGAAGTAATTTCAGATGCAATACATGGGCGTGATGCAACTTCTTCCTACAAAAAAGCCACTTTGGAGTGGAAAAAGTTCATTGGGGAGTAGTGGAAAAAGTCAGACATAGGTCTTTTGATCATTAATTGTTGACAGCACTTGTTTTCATCAGGTTCTTATAGACAGAAGTTGCTTAAATTCTAAAACAAAATAAAAATTCAGTTTTCCTTGGTCTCTTTTTTTATTTTATACATATATTCACTTTCTCAGTGATGTATCTGTGTAACCTTGACCAAGCTACCAAGCTTTGTTTTAATAGGCTTACCAATTGCTGTGATATGATGCATTGCTGTAATTTTTGAACAATCGTCTGCTTTCCTTTTGCAGTTGGAGTTAATAAAGCAATATTAAGAGCATGTTTGTTGTACCAGATTTATTAATTGTATCTGCATTTCAGAGCTTATTTTTAGAAATAGTCTAGATTGAGAGGGGACATTTACATTAGTTAGTCTTATTTTAAGACTTTAAATACTTCTTTTAAACCAAAACTTTTCCTAAAAATAAGCATGACACTCTTAAAATGTGTATATATATTCTTAAATCAAGATATTTGAAACCAAAACTTTTCCTCAAAATAGGCATGACACTCTTAAAATGTGTATATATATTCTTAAATCAAGATATTTAAAACCAAAACTTTTCCTCAAAATAAGCATGACACTCTTAAAATGTGTATATATATTCTTAAATCAAGATATTTGAAACCAAAACTTTTCCTCAAAATAGGCATGACACTCTTAAAATGTGTATATATATTCTTAAATCAAGATATTTGAAACCAAAACTTTTCCTCAAAATAAGCATGACACTCTTAAAATGTGTATATATATTCTTAAATCAAGATATTTTTACCAAGAGTATTTAAAAGTAACCACATATAAAACAAGAAAAAAATACTAGATTTTACTATTTTTGCATTGGTTTCAAGATATTTGTACTGCTTGAATCAAGTTAAAATATCTAAATTTACTTCATTTTTTCTTGTTTTAAGACTTTAAGAACTTTTTTTTCGCAAGTTTTTTTGTCTTGTTTCAAGATGTCTTATCAAGTAGAATTTTCTCACCCCATTGGCAGATAATTTTGCTTTATTTTAGTTTTTTTTTCTTAATTTAGGTTTTATTTTCTTATTTTTGTATGTCGATTTTTTGCAGTGCAACCATTAAATCTTAATATGGTAGGCCGGGACTATGAGCGCAGAGGGACGGGCTAATGAAAAAGTGATGTCATATAAAACCTGATTGGATGAAGACGATGTCATGCACACATGATAGGTTTAAACTGTGATAACAACTTGAAAACAATGTATAAAAGATGGAGTCAGATATGTATTCGTTGGATCCCTTCAGATGAACTCTGAATATCCCACTTTGCTTGCCCGGGCAAATAAAGTTTAAACTCTTGGCACCTGGAACCCTTGTCTCTGAGATTTCTTTCTGCGATGGAAGGCCGATTCGCCACGACATATTTGGTGACCCCGAGACGTGATCCAGGTTAGAGGGCTGGAGGCTGATGACTGTGACGGGTGAACCAGACAAGCTGATCGCACAAAAAAGGGCCCTAAAAACAGGTGAGCATATTTGCTTTATAGTATAAGTTTTGTGCGGTCAGTTAAAGGTAAACTCTGAATGTCGTTTGTCCTCTAAAAGCCTCTCCTAAATTGAACAAAATTTAATGTTAGAAATTGCACTAGTTTGCCAAGTCTTAAGGGTATCCAGATCTCAAGAAATGTGTTTGCGTGATTGTGTGTATGAAAGAGGTTAGTGTGCATGAGAGTTTGTATATAAGTTCCTGTCAGTGGGACAGACGGTGTCAAGAGGACACAAATCTTGTCGTAGGGGGCAAGTCACACTGAAAGTGCAGTGTGTCGCGTAGGTAGGCGAAGAAATTGTATATAAGTTCCTGTCAGTGGGACAGACGGTGTCAAGAGGACACAAATCTTGTCGTAGGGGGCAAGTCACACTGAAAGTGCAGTGTGCACGCTAGGTAGCGTGAAAAATCCTGTTAGGAAACAGGTCACGTGGGGGGTATGAATGCGTTGTGATATATTTTTATGTTGTTGTATATTGAATTGTGATGACAGAAAAATCCAGGAGTGAGGGAGAGAGAGAAAAAACCTCAGCCTGTGAGACTCTGTGTGTGTGTGTGTGTGTGTGTGCGTGCGTGCGTGCGTGCGTGCGTGTGTGTGTGAAACAGAGGGTGTGAGTGTATGTGCAAGAGTGGGAGGCAAAAAGGCCCCGTAAGTGTGTGTATGACAAAGTGATTGAGAGAGAGAAAGAGAGAGAGAGATGGAGCAAATAAAAATAGCTGTATAATGTTTGTCCAGTAAAATATATAAGGAGTGTTAGGTTTTTTGATGTTTAAAGAGGCATGCGTTTCGAGACTAGGTGCAAGTTTTTGCTGTGTGTCTGTGCCAAAGTTTCATGTGGTAATAAAATTATTTGAAAAAAAAAAAAAAAAAAAAAGATAGAAGCAAAATAAGGTGTGTATTAGGGTTTAATAGAAAAATTATTTGAGCATATGAGAGAAGCAAGAGTGTGTGTAGAAGATAAAGAGGTAATTTATGGAGTCAGATAAAGATTTGAAGGACATAGAGTATGTGTGAGTTTGGCTCACTGTGAGCGCATGAGACTTGACGGCAGCCGAAAAATAGAGCTCCTTTGATTAAAGAACGAAGAGCATTGTCAAACAAAAAATAGAAGATAGATTTTGTTGATTACAAATATGTTTCAAAAATTGTGAGCTACTTTTATGGTATAAAGTCGATAAAATATGCCCAGGAAAAATCTAAATCTCAGACCATAAGGCGTAAATGTGTGTGTGCTGGAATCTGTGAGAAGTGATTTATTAGACAGCAGAAGGGCCTCTGGAGTGTGTGTGTATTCTGTCTGCTGTGAGCGTATGAGACCAGAGTGCTGCTGTGAAGAACTGTTTAACATTGAGTGAAAAGCGGTTGTACATTGATTAAAAAGTGAAAAGCATTGCTAGATTGTGAATTGTGAATTATTTTCATGTTCTAGGGATGTTTTAAAGTCATATGGCTGGAATTGAACTGCTAGATGAGGAAAGCTTACAATCATATTTTGAGAGAGTAAGAGTAGCCAGAACATTGACTGAGACTAAAGGAATTAGTGATCATTTCTGGAGAGAATCATTTTATAGGGACTTAACAGGCATTAAGAAGCCACTGACAGAAGAGAAGAAAAAATATTTCTTGGACGAATTAGTAGAAGTTCAGAATTTGGAACGAGTTGAGCAGGAGTGGCCATATTTGAATTGGAGAGATATAGTAGGCAGGTGTCGTAAATTAGAGATATTGAGAAACTACTTAGAAGGAGTTTGCTTCCATAGAATTAATAGATTTGGCAATCTAGGCACCGCGTTACAGCGTGTCTCATTGGTAATAAAAATCCCAATCCAGAACCTGGTAGAACCCTATTTACTGCAAGGAGTAAGACAAGGTTATCCACGAGGTGGAGGGAGAAACTATAGATTAATCAGTCACCCAGAAATAAAGGTTTATGCAGAAACAAGATACTTAAATTGGGAAAGTAAGATATTGTGTACAACCAACAAGCAGAGAGAAATAGAGCCGCTGCAGTTTCAGGCCGTTACACTGAAGAAGCTGATCATGGAGATATCACCAGAAAACCTAGGGCCATAGGTCGCAATAAAACAAAGAGGCGCCCCACTATAACAGAATAAGTGAGGATAATAAATTAAGAATGGCCTCCACTCCCGTAGAGATACTAGGAACTGGATATCCTGTGAGCAGAGAACTGATAGGAGAAATTTCTAAGAAATGGGCAGTGAGAACAAGAAAAGTTAAGAACTTCATGGCCAGAAAGTGGAACTTTTGATATGACAGTGTGTGAAGAAATGGAAGGGTTGATAAGAAATCATAAACCCAGGGACAAAAGCACCAAAAGAGAAGTTAAGAGAAGAAGGGAACAAGATGTATTAAATTTGTTTAAGAAGGAAGGAATTAATTTCCTAAAGAACATAAAGAAAACAAGGGAGCTCCTGAAAGAGGATGAGGAAAAAGTCAGCGAAAAATTGAGGAAGGCTATGAGTACACCCCCATATGAAGTGAACCCCCTTTGCTCAAAGAAGAATTTAAGTTTACAGGAGAGCTGGGGAAAAAAGAGAGGAGTGGAATGCTACTCCCATCTATAAATCTATTTATGCTGGGGTATCTGCAGAGCTAGAGGCGGCTAGAAGACAGATATATGAACAAACAGCTCGAGAGCCGGACAAAACATCCACAGCACTGAGAAGTAAAAACCTAAGATACAGCAAGGTGCCAGATGTCATGTTGGAGGCGGGGTCCATGGAAGATGACGCAACCCTGCCCAGTCTGGAGAATAGACATATCTCAAGTTACATTGATGAAACGTCATGACCGCATAGAAGAAAATATATAGCAGATAACACCAGCACAGGGACATGTCTGGTGACCGAACAACAGGAAGAAGCAAGATATTTAAAGATTGCCCAAGGAGAGAATACAAATGGATGTCTGGAAACATTTGTTTAGAAGACATAGATGAGGAACAGCCACAGCCAGCACGGCTCAGAGAAGGGGGGAGACTGAGAAGATCAGCATCAGCAACCTTCACTACAAACAAAGATAGGACATGTTGCAAGCCCTAAGAAGAGAATATCAAACCAGAATTGATCAAAAAGAACTGAAGGGGGATCAGATGATAGATAAAGAGAATCAAGCCACCTATGTGCAATGACAATTAAACAAGAGCTGGAGAAAACCCCTGAAGAAGACCCGGTTATGGCAGCACTCTTCAGAGATGCCATTGTTGACACCCTGCCACCGCCAGTAAAAGCAAAACTGGAAGACGTTGCAGGACTGAACTCTAAACCACATAAAGAATTTTTAGAATATATTCTACACTGTGTTTTACAACACAGGAAGAGCAAGATGAAGCTGAACTTAAGAAAAAGAGAGTTACAGAGGGCTCCAGCACTAGCCAAACTAAATTATTCGAAACCTTTTCATTTATATGTGGCCAACAGGAAAGAAGGTTCACAACTATTATCATAATTACTCAAATATTGCTTAAGATATATTGAGGTATATCAATATACCTATAATGAGGTATGGGCTTCACTTGTGATAATGAGCTTTGAATTAGGTGATCTAGTTGTATGATCTTTGACTAACTCATAACTAAAATATTAAGATATAATTAGATATTTATAGAGTACCTGAAATAATAATGGGTTAGATTTGAACACAAAAACAGGCAAGTGAATACACGAAGAGAAAGTTTTATTTTCAAATAATTTCTAAAGCCAATATTTAGTGATCATTATGGTCTAAATAATAATCAAACACCTGTTATGTTAACGTATCTGAGAGGTGCACCTTATAAATCTCTCTTTAATGAACCATCATATGTAAACCAAAAAAATTAAAAAGTTGACACTGTATTAAACAGGGAGACTAATGCCATTATGTTATTTAAGAGACTCTTATGAAGGACATTTTTTGGAACAGTTGCCTGACCAATTTCTCTCGAGTCAGCTTTACTAACAACCCGCTTAACTACTGTCAAGTGGACACCACCAAACTGACACATGCTGTGGGGAACTGACCGAGTATGAAAGACAGTAACCCATTGCAATTGATGATGAATCTCATACAGTAAAGGGACACATTTCACAGTGAGTCAATTTGATCTAATTCATTATGTGAGAAAGGCTTTGTTAAATATTGGGACGTCATGTTTCACGTCAAGATTTTTTATCAAATTTCGAATAGAAAATATTTTTCTGACCTGATCTCTACGCTTTCATAGACCTAGGATTTTATTTTTAACAATACATTAAGTAATTAATCTAAAGTTCCAGTTTTTTAGAGAGCTGTCAGCTGAGCTCTGTGAGAAATTTATTAAATTTTTGTTGATAAAGTGAGTGCTATCTGTTATTCTTTTGCCTCACAGCTCCAAGACCTGCTGTCTTTGAATTTACTGTCTAGTCAAGCAAAAGTGTCCAACTGTTGATTAAATCATCTTTGGGCAGCTTTGAGTCTGATTTGTTGAGAGTGTTTAATTTAGTCCTGCACAATAGACTGGGTCATTAAAGTTTAGCACCGTTTGACTTCTTTAAACAATAAATAATATTTATTTTGAATAGTTTTGTACACTGTGTCGATAACAGTGACAGTAATGAAGAAAACTGTCTATTGTTGTCGAAAGCAAGATCAGTTTTCTTAGAAATAAAAAAGAATATAAAATTAGCCACTCAGTATTACTGTACGTTTAAAGGCATCTAGAGTTTGGATAAATTCCATATGTGCACATTTATGGCTTAGATAAAGCTTACTATAATCATTACAAATGCACAAAAACAAAAGAAATTGAGAAAATATTTAAGTGAATTACTTTAGTTTGTTTTAAATTGATATCATGTTCCTGATATACGTTTCATATTGCCCTAAACAGCAGAACTAATCACTAACGGTTAGACAGAAACAATATTTTTAGATCAATTTGGAAAAATGCATATAAAATATGTGTAAAATAAATGAATATGAAACAATCGGTTTCTAACAAACTGACTATAATTAGTTTTCCTTATAGATGTAAACAACTAACGTTTAAGTGAAAAGACAAAACCAATCATATTGCTGTCAAATTGCAGAAAATGAAACTTAACCATTTGTGTACCATATGAGATTGTAAAAGATTTTTAATTTCAATTAAAGGATTTCTGGATAAATAAATGTTGAATAAAATGAGTAATAAGTAAATCTAATGAGGCACAGATGGGCATGTTCCCAGAAAATTGTGTAACGATTTGGCATCTTAATAGAGAAACGTTTGCTGAAAAAGGAACAGCAAGATATTTGAATAACAGGTTTGCCTCAGACACAATAACTGACAATTTAAAAATCATAGGTATGGAAAATTGTGAGAATCAAACACTAGCATACCATTAATCTTACCATATGAAAAGCAAGGTGTGCCCACAGCAGATTATTTTTGGGTATGTGAGGATAAGAATTTAAGACCAACACTGATTGGCACCAACAAGTAAAATGGCCTAGCAAAATAAAAAAGCACTGAATTGGCTTTTAGCAACAAAAAGGAGTGTAATGTTTGGAGAGGACTGTTGTACAAACATTGCAAACAAAACTGCCCCTGATGGGTCGTTAACAAAAGCAATGGAAAAATGTATAAACTTAAGAGATGACATGACAGCTAGTGCTGGCTCAGACAAAGAAATTGGAAAATGGCTAGAATCGATCTTTGGATCATGAACTTTGTAGCTGATTAAGATAGGAGTTTTTGTAGCAATAGAATTTACTATATTTTCTGTAGTATTTTGAAGTCTTTTACCAGTTATAAGAGCTATGGTGGTGAAAGCTAAAGACAAACAGATGATGGTGAAAATGGAATTGAGAACATATTGCAATACTGAAGAAAATATGCCGAATATGTTAGCTGTTATAAGCAAATATGAGGAATACGATGAGAAAAACTAGTGTCCCATGAATTTCTAATTGTTTTTTGGACAGCAAGGGAGAAGAGCTTAGAGCTTTGTATAATCTTTGTATAATCATGCGTGGGAATAGTTTTAGATATTACCTTAGACATTGTTAGGCAGGTAGTTAGATTGATTTTTGTTTTACTTTTTATTATTTTGACATCAACCCGTTTCAATGTTTGATGTTTCAGTTAATCATTAGTGCTCTATAATCAATCACTATTATGCGAGTGCACTTGGTGCACAAGTGTGAATTTTATTTTGTTTTGTCTATTTTTTTTGCATCTAAAAAATATAACGTCATTTTCATTTATTATTTTATTGATATAACCAAAACTGTTATGTAAGTGCATCTGTTGCACATATGTCTATTTGTCATTGTATCTTCCTGAATTATGAGAAGCTGCCCACCAAGTGAGCTAAAGAACCTGATCTAAATAGCAGCAAGTGTTGGTGCCAACGGTACAGGGCCAGTGACTGTTAAAATCTGAAGACACCATAGTCCAGATGGTTTTCATCTGGACCAGTTCGAGTGTGGTTCCCAGGGCATGCATAAGGCGATGCAACGCGATGGACCAAAGCATCTTGACAAGTCTACAGGACCACATCGAATGTCGATCCCGACAACAGAAAATAACTACTATTTTAGAGAGAACCAGATTTACTGACACGACTAGCAAACACCTGGTGATATATCCCTGAATTGTACTGAAACAAATGACACTGTGAAGCTTGATGCAACGATTGACGAGAGAAAGAACTTTGACAAACTGTGTGACACTACACTTCTGTTATAGGCAAAGGATCAACAATTAGCAGCAAACGATAGATCAACGATGGATTGAGCGCTACCTTAAACACATTGATGGACCACCCTGGTCCTCAAAAACATCATGCAATGAACATGTGGTAGAGACTGACAAACCAACGGCAAGAATCTAAAGGAACAAGTATGTTTGTGCCATGTTTCCCTAAAATACCACTTGAGGGGACTGGTGGGATAATCAGATCTGTGACGAAGAAATTGAAATGACTCTCGGAGAATCTGATATGTTACGCAAGGTCTACAAGACGTCATCACTTGGGAAGAACCCTGAGACAAAAGTGTTAACATATCTATGAGGAGACAATAACCAACTGCACTACCAGAGAGGCGTGTCTGAAATACCTGAGAAAAGTTTAGGTTAAAGATCATTGTCAACTTAACATGGATCAGTGGTATGAAGACCTGACTAAATCAGTGATTTCGAACCAGTATCTGGTTACAACCAAGCAGAACAGGAGCGATGAGCAGCAAATTGCTCTAAATGTTCCGGACGAAAGAGGCTCTGGAATCATAGAAGACAACTACTGGCTGTGTGGGTACTGAGTGTACTTATACAGAGGAACTGGACAGGACTGTGTTCTTTGGTACATCAATGAGCAATCATCATACCACATGACATGATGACACGACAACAGAGGACACGAAGAGGACTGTTTGAATTCCTATCTGATAGCTCTGTGCCAAAGAATCATCACATCTGGACTGTGGCGGAGAAAGTCTCAGCTGCTTTTGGTCCAATGTTAGGAGTCAGCTCTTTAATGAATGAAGTTGAGATCACCAGATTTGAGTTTACGTCATTTATTAACGGATTTTTTTTTTGAAAGCCATCAAGGAGGAGCTACGTTGACTATGACGGACAGTTTTGCAAAATCGCCTGATCTTGGACAAGTTCAGAGCAGCAAAAGGAGGACTTTGTGCAGTAATCGGAGAAACCTGTGACACCCATATTACAGAGAAGAATGAACATCTCATCGGCAAGGACGGAAGATCATCTCTTTAATGATTGAGACTTTCACCAAATCTGAGGTTGACTCAGAAGAATTTAATTGGGACTGGATGACAAGTGTGTTTACTAACATGAAAAATTTGATGTTGATTGTGGCTTGCTTTCTTGCATGCATTATATCAACGTTATGCATTAAGTCATTTCAACAAACAGCTGCATCCACTGTTCCCAGTCAGATGATTGTTTATGTTGTATCACAACATAGCATGAATAATGATCACACATATGCCAATATTGACAAAAAACTATCAAGAAACTGATGCATATTACAGGGCTAAAAACAGAAATGATCATGTTACGAAATATTTACAGAAGGGTGGAAGGAATTTTTTATTTATTTTTTATTGCTTGCTCGTAACCGAAGTATTTGAACCTACGTTTCATGTCAACTTACGTAGTACGTTATCTTAAGTATTTTATCATTAACTGAATGCACACGCAAATTATTAATCAATTTGAGCACTATTGAATTTTTTGATATTTTAAACGTACAATTTATATTAGTCTATAATTTCCTTTTTACAGATAACATTTTGTTGGAGTGTGAGGCTTGTCAGCCTCAAAGGGGGGATTATATGGTGGTTTATCTATTATAGTGTTGAGTTTTCTTATATAAAATAATACATTTAGTTAGTTATAGGTTTCATGTATTCTTATGAAACAATATTGGGCCTCATGTATAAGTATGAGCTCATGAACACCTGCATGAACAACAAGCATCTTATCTTAGCTACACGGACACCACACATCATTTTTAATAAGGAAGTTTGGGTTGTTGTTGAGTCAAGGACGCTGGTATCTCTAAACAGTGAGCTCATTTTAACAAAGTTAATGTTATGAGTCTGATAACTTGAACATCTGCACACACACCAAATATCTTTTAGAACTAAGACGTACACCCCACACACTTTTGTAGGGAAGTCTAATTAAATCACATACAACCAAGGACACTGGGTAGCTCGTTATCGCTAAACCATGAGCTCATCTTGGATAGAAACACGGTTAAATCATGTATCGTCCGAAACCCCCAGGAAAGTGTCAAGATAAAGAGGCACCTGTTTTTGAGGGGCGCACGCAACCATTAAATCTTAATATGGTAGGCCGGAACTATGAGCGCAGAGGGACGGGCTAATGAAAAAGTGATGTCATATAAAACCTGATTGGAAGAAGACGATGTCATGCACACATGATAGGTTTAAACTGTGATAACAACTTGAAAACAATGTATAACAGATGGAGTCAGATATGTATTCGTTGGATCCCTTCAGATGAACTCTGAATATCCCACTTTGCTTTCCCGGGCAAATAAAGTTTAAACTCTTGGCACCTGGAACCCTTGTCTCTGAGATTTCTTTCTGCGATGGAAGGCCGATTCGCCACGACATTACACAACGGCCACACAGACCAACGGTGGATTGAAGGTGTTTAGCATTCAGCATGAACTTCTCCGGAAAGTTAACTGTTTGGAATGCATTGTTTTAGACCAGATTTGGGTCGAAATGACGACAATATTCTTCAAATTCCTCCACTGGCAACAGCTTCATAAATTTTAAAGTATAAATATAAAGACTAAATATATTAAACGTGTATGAACCATCTACTTCAATGGAGCCTATCCAGCACCTCAGATCCAACACAGCCTACATATTTACCTTCAGCAAAAGGTTTCAGCACATTGGATCTTGGGCTATTGGCAAGTGGAGTAAACTCCAGAAGCTAGGTGAGGTGGCGTCATACAATGTCAATAACAGACTTTCAGAAGATGTCATAGAAAGCCTTACTATAAACATAAATTTTTGTTCCTCAAGAAACATCTTTTCAATGTCGTCAAAGACGCAGACAAGACATAATTTAAACATGCATTTGGTAATGCAAAACAGTGCAGGGTTCATTTATTTTGATATAGACTAATTTTCTAAACTGTACAGATTGATGTTGGGAATACAATACATGCTTCTCTGTTCTGTGTGTTTACTTTTTACTTGAGCATTCATGTTTTTAATATCCTTTTATCTTGGTTAGAGAGTGGAAGTAGTACTCGTCTGGTGCTCTATGCTTTTAACCCACTTGCACCTGCTTCGCTCTCGACCATAGAAGCATTTTATTTCAAAGAGCTGAAGCTTGATTTTAACTTCAACACATGACATTCACTTGAAGTTGTTTATATCGTTTTTATTTGGTGTACCATTTCTGTAAAGAAGAGAAGGACATGCCTACAAGGAATAGGATATAGCTTGAATATTGGTCATATGTTGTTAATGACTCATGAGATTTGCAACTCGTTCCCCAGCTAGAAACCACACCTGCAAATTGTTGCTTCCCAAATCAAGCACACACCTTAAACCCCATACTGCCTCATCTGGCCCACATACGGCATGGGATGATGGCACTTGTGCGGTTTGCCAGATTTCGGCCAAAGCAATGCCGCATGTCAGCCAAAAACAAAACAAATAAAGCAGAGAGGACCCAAATATGGTTGATTTTCATTCTTTGTACAGATTCATCATCCAAACGATTTTGTTTGACAGATTTGTCAAATGAGTTTACAATTGAACAACTCCACAAACACCGTTATAATCCTTGAATCGAAAATGTCAATTTGACGTCACCATTCTGGTGATCAGTGTTTGCTTTAGTTGCGCTCTTTGATTTTTTTGTTTCGAAGCTAAAGTGGTTTTGACTGTTGTTCTTGTATGTTAGTAGACTTTTTCTTTACCTGCCATAAAATTGGCTGACGAAACAGATCTCTTTAAACAGTAACAGAGTTGATGAGCAGAATAATTATTATGAATAATAGAATTGGAATAATTAAACAATAAAGCATGCATTTCGCAAAGTAATCTCCCGTTTCTGACAATTTTTAGGTAAATTCAAGCTTCTCTGAATGAGTCATTTTTAGTGTTAATTATATTTTTTATTATTATTAAGAAGTAGAGGTACTGTTGTTGGTAATATAAATAATATTACTCAATTTTTATAGGCATCAACATTGAGAAATATTAGGTAGACTTTATCTTATTTCTTTTATTTAGTGTGTCATGACCCCTATCTGATAAATGTAGGTACTCTTTACTTAAAAAACATAGAACAAAATCTACTCAATCTGTCCAAATATTCAAAATTGTTGCCTCAATTTTATTTAGTAGATTTAAATAAGTTTGCATATAGTTTACTTAGCTATCTAATATATTTAAGTACAGTTTAACTGATTTGCATCTGTAGTATTTACCAGAGGTGGGAAGAAGTCATTGCTTTTAAGTCACATGTAAGTCTCAAGTCTTTGCATTCAAGTCTCAAGTCCCAAGTCAAGAGCACACACGACCCCATCCACATTAACGGGATGGCTATTGAACGTGTTTCCAGTTTTAAGTTCCTGGGGACCCATACTTCGGAGGACCTCTCCTTGACCACCAACACCTCATGCCTGGTGTTGGGGAAAATGTTGATCTTCAAGCTCAAAAAATTGCTCAGACAAGGAAGGTCCAGGTGTCAAAGTTTCAACTTTATTTGTACAAGTCAAACAAAGTGAGATGTTTCCAAGTCTCCAAAACATCTGAAAACTTGGTGTTTTCCAGCCTCTAGTTATAGTGAAACTTCCCAAAGGTGTTTCCTTTCGAAACCAATCAGGTAACTTCCCGTTATCTCTTATTTTTATTATCCAACTATCCTTGTCCGCCACCATTATTTTTAGGCAACAAGGTTTCTGGTCTAATGGTGGAATTTCAACCTTAACTCATTTTTTTAATTAAAAATGAACAGTGATACAATTTATTTGGGTCTGGCCTTCAAACCATCCCTGGATTTTGATTAGAATATGTAGTGATTGATTCTCTCATGCAAACAATCTTATCGTGACTCTAAGTTAATGCGATTTCTGACCCACTAGTAATGTGATTTTTGATTTACTAACACACTAAGTTAATGTTTACAAACATTCCTATGAATACTTCTTCAAAACATCAAGTATGAATACTTCTTCAAAACATCAAGTTAATGTTTAAAAACATTCTTTCATAAAGTCCCATAGCAAAACATTCTTTCATAACCAGGGTGAATAAAAGTCCCATAGCATACTGAATATGATCAGAATTTATACACAATAATGGTTCAATATATTCATAACAAATGCATTCTCTGAGCATTTTTATGCCACGTCCATAACGCCATATGGGAATCCAACGTTGGAATTGCCCTTTTGCAGTTTTAAGATACTTGGACGCTGTAACAACAAACTACTCTAACTGTGCCCATATTAGTTTTATTACAACAAACGTAACCAGATTTTCTGAGCCTTTACAAAGTTGTAAATGCCATTTACATTTAAAACGTAAAAGCTCATTTTTATAGGCGGGTTTGGTTAAAAGTATTTTACCTCAGGATAACGGATGGGACCGGGTGTTGTAATGAAGTCTAAATGTTTTCTTTTCTGCATTGATAAATGTGTATAAAATGGAATTATTTCAGGTGATTCCAGTCTAGTTTGCTATATTTATTAAGACAGTTTCAAGGCTGCCAATTTCTTTTAATAAAAATAAACATTATTAAAACTGTTATGATTGCAGATGAAGTTAAACATCAGGAGTTTATTTGAATTTAGATACATACATACATAATAAAAGTCACCTTCACCAGATTTCCATTCACATCCAGAATATTCTGTGTCAGAGATCAAGCAGATATTTAAAAAGATGAGAAAGTGCTAAAATAACACAATGAGCTGAAAGAGCTAAAGCAGTAAACAAACACATCACTATCATCTGTTATTAAACTCTTGTCATACTCTTGACATCCACAAATAAATGTCAGTAATGTAAACACTGGTCCAGAGCGATTATATTTTTTCCCTTTATATTTATCTCTTTGTAAATCTTTCATAAACATTTGAATCTTAAATATATTAGTTTAACAATTTGGTTTATTGGTTATAAATGTTATTGTGATTGTTTAAAAAAACTGAAACTGGAAGTTCTTCAGGACCAGCGTTGTTTACATCATCTGAAGTGATCTACATCACAGAAAGTGATAGACACCTATGATTAATTTTCTTTATTTGTGGTGCAGATGAAGTTGAGTTTGTGAGATCGAGGAACGCTGATCCACATAAGATCTCCTCCAGACTGAACCGCTCCGGCTCTGTGTTCACCACTGCAGTCCTTCAGTTGAATCTGAACCCCTGGAGCCCAGTTCTGATAGCAGACGACCTCTCCTCGTACCCAGATCCAGAGATTCATGAGACAGTAATAGTGTAACCCCAGCCACACCTCAGCAGTCGAGGCCTCATGAACTGCTGCTGTCACCCAGAGCTGAATCTTCTCTGAATCAACTGAAACCAGATCCACATGATTCTCTCTGCAGTATCTCACAGCTTCAGTCCAGCTCAGATTCTTCTGGATCAATACCAGCTCATCTGAACACACAATAAACAAACAACTGAACATGAGAACAAAACACGAACACTGTGACTGAACTGAGATCAGTTTTATCATGAAGAAACTTCTGTCATCAAACAGACACATTAATATTATTAACTCACTTTCATGACACACAAAAGTGTTAGAGTTACTGCAGCGTGCATCATACCATTGAACCTGATTATTCATTCTGACCTCTGTACAATCTTTAGAATCATCATTATTATCAGGTTCACCAGACCTCCAGTATCTGAAGGCGGAGTCAGTGTTATCTGACCACTCCCACTAGTCTCTGAACAGACCAATCCAGACAGATGTGTCAGTATTATTAATGATGTTGTGGATCAGTTGATTGTCAGTCTGGTTCCTCACACTGATCAGATCAGTATGATACTGTCTGCAGAAACTCCGAGCTTCTCTCCATGTTTTATAAGGATCAGTGATGTATGATTTACTGCTGTCTGTTGAAGAAAATAAAGATTCAAGTCTCATGATTTTCATTCACTAACAGAACCAAAACTTTCAAAATGATAGAGTTTCATGAATCTTCAGAAACTCTATTCTTCTGAACGTTTTAAGCAGTCCTTCATTTGTGAATCTGAAGGTGCTGAAACAAACTATAATAGTTATGAGAGTGGAGGAGCTGGTGTTGATATTGTATAAAACAGAAAACAGTTTTCTTCACTCTTAACCCGAATTAGTTGACTTTACAAGAAAATTGCGTTTAAACCTGTCTGCACTTAAGGGTATTAGTTTACACACAGGTTGAAAGTAAACAGGTTAAATTTACAAATCATAATAAGTTGGCAAATCAAGTTTCCATTAGAAATGTATGCTAAAAATCATTTGTTCAAATTATTACTTTGTTTTAATATATAACCAACCATTCAAATTTGAGGCAGGCCTTTAAAACATTCAACTCTTCCAAAGAGAATGCACACAACTTTATCACTTCTCACTCTATGATGATCTAAATTAGGACTGGATTGAGACGAAGGAAAGATGTGAACATGCCAACAAAAGTTTGTTCTTAAAAGCATTTCTTGATTAAGTGAATGTTTGAGGAACATTACATTCTGTCATTTAGAACAATTTAATTATTAGTTGCTCTACAAAACGCTATTCCCTTGTTACAGAACCCACCTTTAATTAATTTTTTTCACGAAAGCTCTTATTCTGAATTAACAGAGATTTGGATGTAGATATTTTTTTATTTGATGTCACCATTGTTGAAATTAGTGTTTTCTTTAGTTGGGCTCTCGACTTTTGACATCATGTAGTTCTTTGACTTTGTTTTATCTGGCCTTTAATTGTGTGTGTTTCACATATACACTAATAGTTTCAGCAGAGAAAGTCAAGATAAAGCCCATTCGTAGTGTTGCTATTTGCGGGGGGATATGAGAAGAATGTGACATGCTGAACGCTCTTTTAATTTGTGCAAATTTGTGCAAAGTGCAAAGGGATATTTCACCCAAAAATGAAAATGATGTCACCATTTAATCATCGAGTTGATTCAAACCTGTGCAAATGTCTTTGTTTGGTTGAACACAAAGATACTGTAGATATATAAACAGATTTGGAACAACTTTAGGACAAGTAATTCATGACAGATATTTTGGTGATCAATCCCTTTAAACTCTGTTGGCGTACAAGCCATGGTCATCTTTAAAAAAATCCTCTTTTTAAGTGGAAAGTACGGTGAACAAAAGAGTGCTCGAATTGAATCAAGTCTTATCAAGATTTTTTTTGTGGAGGTGGGGGTTAGTCTCGCAATATACAATTTATACAAAATACACAATATATTTGATAATATGCATGACTATATACTATTTATTAAAAACAGGCTTGCAGGAAAGAACAGGCTTCTTTTACTGCATTTTGGATCAAATCAATGCTGGCTTGGCAAACAGAAATGTCTTTTGAACGTAGTGTACATCCAACAGAATAATTCTATCAATATTTACCAATGTAGTGTTTACAATTTTCCCTAAAACAACTGGATGATTGACACTTTGTGATAATAAATTGTGACAAGACCAGCTGTCAGTCTGTGTGTTAGTGTTTTTCAACGATTTCAGTGCAGTTTACATAGTTACGTCCAGTAGGTCCAGTTAGGGACTGTTATGAGTGAGTCTGTCAGTCGGCAGACTTTTCAACCATTTCAGTCCAAAAGTCTGCTTTATTCGGAAACTAACTATGGCTATGTCAATCATATCTATTTAAAGGTACAGTTTGTAGCATTTTGAAGGATGTGTTTACCAAAATGTAGTATATGATACAAAACTATGTTGTGAGTGGTGAATGAATACGTTACAAAATGATCCGAAATGTTTATATGACCTTACAATGGGCCATTTTATGTAGATACACCACGGGCACACCCTTACATGTAATATATCCAACTGCACAGCCATGTTTCTATAGTAGCACTATACGGACAAACTGAGCGTGTTTCGTAAAACGAATGATGCACGAGACTGTGTTCTTCTCCGGCTCTGTTTCGGAGGCAGCTTGCAAAGCCACTACATAGAAGGATTAGCAGAAGAAGAGGAAGAACAATAACAAAATATACTTGTCGTGGTTTTTATTAGACATAGAAACGGTTCTTTGTTGCAGTAAGAAGTGAAATTTGCGCTAATGGCGGACCACACATTGTCCGCACAAGAGCAGACAGAGCGTCAATCTGTGTCGTCAAAAAAGAGAAAATACGATGCAGCAAGGCGAAGTCCAGATAAAAAACGGCAGAAAACCCGAATAAACATCGGCGTGGCTTTTCCACGGAGGGCACTGAAGCAGGAAAAGGGTTTGCTAAGCGATGCCGAAGTTGCCGGTTTTCTGTTGGACCGGTAAGTTTGTCTAATTTCTGCTTAATAAGTGAACTGTTTGTTTAATAGCTTTAGCTAATAGATGAGCTGATCATCAAGAGAAGTAGCGTCTTTCCTTGTAAATTTGTAGCACTTTGTAATTGTACTATAATTCCTGGTTGGATGGCCGTGTGCAAATCAAGTTAGAAATCATGTTAACAATCATAATTTATATAAATCGGGTGTAAGTTATATTATAATACTGCTAAGCTTCCACATTCTCTCTTGTGCGGTCCTCTCGGGTAACGTTAGCTCCTCTGCCTCTCCTTGCCCTGCCTGCTTCTCCAACACCCCTACCTCTCCGCACTCTTCCTCTCCCTCTACCTCTCCCTCTTACTACCCGTGTTAAATCCTCTGATTGACTCTGTCAACTTCTGCTAAAGACTTTCACGGTTAGACGCCTTTAGCATTAGTAAGAAGTTTCAATAGGCTGTACGAACCAAGTTACCGTGCCAAAAAATACGAAATATGCGAATAAACCACTGACACAATGTTAAACAAGCTACAATAATATTCACTATAACGATTAGAGTAAATGATGAATTAAGTACATTTTATTTATTTTTCTTTGTAAATAAGCCTCATCACTTGACTTGCAAAGGTTACTCTCTGCTGTCTCAGACGACATCATCTCTGTCCTGTGTCCGTAGCTTCAGTCTGTTGTTCACCTGTGAGACGTAGATTGCAATTATCAACACCACCGATAATGGCCGCTAACATTTACGGAACCCTTTTGTCCTGTGACGGCAACCGTAGCTTCTCTAATGGGAGGGGGGTGGCGGAGCTGTAGGTTGCAATTTCCTACATCGCCAATAGTGGCCTCTGAAACTTACACACAGAACCTTTAAAGAGTGAATCTATGAATTTATATGCCAATGCAATTCCCAAAACTTTGCAGCGTTTATGTGTCCGTTGGCTTTAGCAGCATGAAAAACAAGTTCTGTACAATTCTAAATGGATTATATATAGCACAGAAACCGCACCATGAGCACTCTCTTTAGAATTACTAAAAAGCTGTCCCTCATCCTCATCCAGATCTCTAGCACCCCAGAACCAGGCCTACTAATAATTTACACAAGGAATAATAAAGCCCCGACATGGAGTTGATAAATATAGTGGAAAGACATATAGAGAGAAAAAATGTACCCACAAAAAAGTAGAAGCTGCCTCTTCCCAACTGCGAGTGGAGGATTATTACTCTCCATTTTTTAGCTGAAGTTAGCTTCACCGTAAAGACGCCAATCAAGCAGTCATGTCAACAATGTCCTGCACTTAGCAGTCTTTAGACATGGAGCAGGCATTTCAAATTTTTGGAGACATGACAACTAGCCTAGGGTAACCATATTTCAGCTTTCAAAAAAGAGGACAGTCAGTGGGGGAAGGAGGCAGATGGACACCCACAGCGGGTGGAAGGATCGGGATGGGTGTAAATATTTCACAAATGCGTTAACAACCATGAAACTGTTACTGAACTTTAATACATAAAGTCATTCATCCTTTCCACTCAACTTTTGGCAATCAGCAATAGAATATTTAATTGCTTCAGTCTTTGTACCAGCGCTTGAAAATTTCCGCGCTGTCTCAGAATCAGGGAAAGGCTTTTTGAACAAGGCAGATGTGCAGTCCATTGATCTAAAGCTATTGTGATGCTTGGTGGTGTGGAATGCAAAAAATCCCTCCGCAGCTGTTATAGCATCATCTGTTTTACCCGGTCTTACAAAATAGTCAGTTAATTTACCTGACGAGCTCTTAGATGCAATTTTCTGTTTTGCGGAGCTTATATGGGCTTCTGAGTCGCTAGCACCTTTTTTTGACACGTACGTACAAGCATTGCAGGTCATGCATTCTGCTTACAAACGGATCTCGTCCGAGACAAAAATACGGGAATTTTCTTTCGTAATTCACAATTGAATTTACAATTACGTTTGGGCATCGTTAACGCTATTCAGGTGCCTTGTGCTACAGCTTTCCTGTAGCTCAGTGTTAAGAGCATTGCGTTTTCTGGATTTCCTCGTTCCTGTTTCCCGTGTGTTTTGGACTTATTATTTAGATAGTACTGGACCCTGTTTTGTTTGCCCCTTCGTGGGAAGTTTTCTGTTTGTGAGTCTTGTTTAGTTTCTTGTTTACCCCATCGTGGGTTTATTATTTTGTGTTTAAAAAATATTGTTTAAGTTCCCAAATTTGCAAAGTTTGCCTCACACGTCTTACCACAACCTTCTTCCTTTTTAAACAAAATTAGGTATTTGTGTGGTTAATGCTGATTGGTCAACTCAGTAACCAAGTAAGACCCTCTTTGACCAATGAGAAATCTTTTGGCAACAAACATCACATGATGTTGACTGTAACATCAGATAATTGTTTGTTTACTTTGCCTAACATTGTTAAACAACGGTGTCATAAACTATAGAAAAATATATGCAGCAATTACCTTATAGGTGAATCAGACAAACACAGATATCAAGTATTAGTGCAGAGGGCCAGTTTAGTCCCCAACACTATTAAAATAGTAAACTTACAGGTACACTACTAGCAGACGGTTAATTGTTTACTTACTTAATAAATTAATAAATCTTAAAATACACTTCAACTTTACTGCTGTATATTTTATAAGAGTTAGGTGTCAGTTGGGTTTAAAACTCACTTGGTGGTGCTGCAACACACTCATAAGACACAGTCAGGTATTTGTAATATGCAGGACAAGGATTTGTGAAAACTGCATCGCTCACAACCAAAGAACAACTCTTTTGTCCATCACATCTGTGTTAATAAATACAAAGAACAGCAAAAATATATAAAACGTTTTCAGATAATATTTGACAGCTCTTTAATAATGTTTAGAGTTCTTACAGAGTGGCCACTGTTAGGGATCTATTCTGACTGCACCTCTCTTTCAAGAGCTGTTCATGTGGTCTTCCAGTAGAGCAGGTCTGAGCGTCTATACGCCCGTAATTGGCTGAAAGGATTTGAAGAGTTCCCTCGTCTGTTGATGAAAAGTCACATTAACATCTTTATTCTGTCATCATGTTATCAGGCCTTTAAATCATTGGACAGCATACAAACTCACCACAGCTGAGAATTAAAGTCTGTGCTTGACAGATTATTAAATCCTTTGATGCACCTAAAGTTAGAGATGACAAGTGAGTCAGAGACGAGAAGTGAGTGGAAGACGAGAAGTGATTTAGAGATGAGAAGTGAGTTAGAGATGAGAAGTGAGTTAGAGACGAGAAGTGAGTTAGATGTAGTGATGCTATTGTGTCACATGGACTTTTTGTGCAGATTTGCTTTAATCTGAGGTGTCCAACCCTGTTCATCTGACCCACATGTTTTCTGTGTCTTAACTGTGATGTTTATTATTGTTATCTTATGATCATGTTTTGTGACGTGAAGGTTTGCTGTCACTCACCATTGTAGCAGATGAGACTCATGTTCACATTACAGTCCTGCTGAAGCCATGTACCATTTCTCATAACAGCACAATTATTTGTGTCATTTGATGGTTCAGTTTCCCAGTTCAGATATTTCGCAGGATCACCCAGAGACCACTTCCATATTCTAACACCTGTTCTCTTCAGTCCAATCCAGACCTTCTGATTGTTATTCACAGTCTTCTTCAGCTGGTTCATGTCATTGATGTTGTTGACTGTGGCCAGATCTGTGTAGTTCTCTCTGCAGTATCTCTGAGCTTCAGTCCAGGTCTTATTAATGTTGATATAGTGATAGCGGCGCTGAGAGCATTCAGATAATGAACAGAGAGCTGTGAAATAGAAAGAGAGAGTTTCTTTTAAAACACATTTACTCAGAGCTGATCTAAGCAGTGGTGGGTGTTCACCAATCAATCATAATTTACTGACACAACATTTGTATTGAAGAAGCAGATTCTGACAGAGTTGAGCCTGTGAGTGTCTCAGAGATGAGCGCTCCAGTTGTGGACTCAGAATTACATCACATTTTAATAGACATCAGACTTACACCATGAGCATAATTGAGAAAGCAACAGGACATACGTCAGTCTGATGCAGTAAGATTTTTGAGTCAGTTAAATGAATGTTTTAACCTTTACCAAACTAAAATTTATTTCGTTATGCACATTATTGTGTGCTATTATACTTTTCATCACACTGTACACTTAGACCTGAACATTGAAATCATAAACCTCAATCATGGTGACCAAAAGTTTCAAAGCCCAATAGTTTGTCAGTCATCACAAAACATTAGTAACATGTTTAGACTTAACTTTATTCATTACACAAATGAATGCACTAACCACTGTTATGTTATTTACTTTGTTGAGAGAACATTTCAAACCATATTTTGTACACTTGTTGCTATCGAGTGAAAAACAACTTTTATTTTGATTGCCTGTGTCCCATCACTCAAAAAAATAATGGCTTATTTAACCCATTCTCTGGTCAAATATAAACATAATCTGGGTTAATTTTACACAATAGTTTCGTTTTTTTCCATTTTTGGCCCAACGATAGGTTGAAATAGCACATTATATTTTAGAGTGATATTTTTTTGAGGTGTGGTAGATCACACCCTTGTCATAAAATTCAAGGATATATGTTGTAAATAAGTTGATTTGGGGTAGTTTTGTGTTAAGTGTCAAATTGATGTGATATTTGGAAAAATGTCATTAGCCAAACATTTATTTTCCCCACTAGGGCAGTAAATGTGTCATGGCTTTGTCTGTCTCCCTATAAAGAGTCCTCATGTTTCATTGTCTTGTGCACGTTCATTGTATGTGATACCTTCATTGTGGATATACCTGTATGTTCTCCCTTGGTTGTGTCATATATGAGATTTGCTGTTCCTGAATGTTATCCTTAGACCTTGTTCCTGTTTTCAAGTAAGTGTTAGTTTAGTGTTTGTATCCAGTGTTTATTTTCTAGTCTAGTTAATCAGTGTCCTTGTTTTGAGTTTAATATTATCCAGTATTGTTTTCCCCATTGTGGGTTTTATTTTGCCTGTTTTGTGGTGTTCTGTGTGACAATAAATATGTTAACCTCTCAACCATCCGTCAGTCTGCATTTGGGTTCTCCCCTTGTCTAACCGTGACAAAATGGGGGATGAGAGCTGTTTGGTTAATAACATTCTTACAAATATCTTCCTTTTTGTTTAGCAAAACAAAGTATTTTATACAGGCTTGGAAAAACTTAAGGATGAGTAAATGATGACTGAATTTTAATTTTGGTTGTGCTCTACGCTCTGTGCTATGTTATTAATGTGTGCATGTTTTGAGATATACGGTGCTATTGCTTCATATCTCAACTAACCAGCAGTGAACCCTCAGGGCCCTCAGATATGACCAAAGGGTAAAAATAATAATATTTTAAAACTTTCAGATATTATTTTTAATGGAGATAAGTTGCTTTTCACTATTAGAACAGGTCTGTTCTGCCTCCTGCAGTGCTGCTCAGATCATGTCTAAAGTATAGTGAGAGTAATTCAAGAGCACAGAGCAGTTTGCTCTCATGATGCTGTGATGTCATCCGCTGAACAGTCTCTGCTCTGAGGTAAAGGTCTAGCTATGAAAGAAATGATGATGACGGACTTAGTTTACACACTGTAAAAAATGTTCCGTAAATTTTACGGAAAAATACCGGCAGCTGTGGTTACCAGGAAAAGAACGTAAAAAATACAGGAAAAGAACGTAAACAGCTTTGCAGTTTAAAACTTTAGGGCACAAACTTCAAGCTGTGTATGAACTTAATACATTTTAGTCTTTTACATTTACAGAATTTCTTTATATAAAATTGAAACTTGGTCCAAATGCACAAAAGTGAAAACATTACATTTACTTAATTTTCTTCTTTGTAATTTGTTATTAAAACATCAAAGTCACTTTTAAACAAAGCAACATGCAGCATGTCATCGGCATGCCATTGCCTGACCTTGACTTAAACACAGACTCCATTCTTCAGCATAGTGGTGACCCACAAAACATTAAATATCAGAAAAAAGACAGAAAATACAAATTCCGTAGTTTTTACGGAAAAATACCGGCAGCTGTGGTTGCCAGCAAGCTACCGTAAAATTACGAGAACATCCTGTTTTTATTCATCCAATCAATTCACAGTGGAAAACATGAGCCACACCCACTATTCATCTTTGAAATACGTCACAATACTGAAGACCATCATCACTTCTGCTTCACAGGGACTGCGGCATAACATCCATGACTTGATGCTTTATTGGTATATTCAAAGTCACCGTTTTTGTGATCAGTGTTTGCTTTAGTTGGGTTCTTTCAGCCGTCATATATAAATTTCCAGTTTTATTTGGGCTGCTATGACATTGTTTATATAAAACATAGTTTTGTAGCAAATGATAACAAGTGAAAATGTGATTAGATTTTTTTAAAAGCTAATTCTACGATGTTGTTGAAATACTTTTTTTTTTGTTTCAAACGTCTAAATGAATTTACTTTTAAAATTCACATTTCCAGAAACATCAATATAAGAGTTGAATTTTTGAACCGTGAAAAGATTCGTATGTGGTCTTTGACTCACACATCATGAATCAGTGCATGAATCTCAACAGTGGTAACTAACAATTGAAAATCTTACAGCCGCAATGCATGCTGGGAGTCATTGATGAGTTTTGTGCTTTGATGATACCCAGAATGCATTGCGTTTAACTTTAATGTTTTTTTCTGTTGTCACCATTGTTGAGACAATTTGTTATATTCTTGATGTGTGCTAGAACTTTTATTAAGTGCCACATGAGCGGTCAAAGACTTTCAGTATATTATTTAATTTCATGCAATATCATAAATGATGATAACAATTAACTTCAAAGCACTACTTAAACTCTCAACCATTTATTTACTCTCCAACCTAAAGAAGTTATTCGTTTGCTTTGTCTGAGCTTTTACCCATCTGTTTCGGTCTATGTTTCAACACATAGATATCAAAACTGGGGAAAGACTTCTTCACATGTAAAGCAAAGGGTCAAGATCCCAACTAAAGCAAACACTCATCACCATAATGGTGACTCAACTAAACCATTAACATGTAAACTTGTGTTAATTCTCAATTAGAACTTATAGACGTGCAACAGAAATAAAGTGACAGTGGTGTCAGTAAGTGAAGGTGATAAAAGTGTTTGTGGAGTTTAAAAAAAAACTCCTTGTGAAAACTATGAAATTTCACTGTTCATTTCCCAGAGAATTTGACAGGGTTTTTCGTAATTTTACGGACGTTTTTTGACAACAGTTTTCTCTGTGAAAACTACAGAATTTCACTGTTAATTTCACAAGCACTTTAACAGGGTTTTTCCGTAAAAACAATGTATTTTTGCTGTTAATTTTACAGACAATTTTACAGTGTTTTTCCATATTTTTTACGGACGCTTTCTGATAACAGGTTTTTTGTGTGAAAACAACAGAATTTTACCGTAAACTTCACGGGCATTTTTTACAGTGCAGGTCATTTGACCGTCAAATATAAGTTATTTAGATATTTTTCGGCGGCGTGCTGTCTAATTTATACTTGTCGATGTTTGTTTCGTAACGTTATATGTTTAGCTATATGCACAAGTCATTTTTTCCTACATAAGTTTTTCACGGTGTGTTGTAGGGTACAACGAGGCTAAAGGCACACCCAAAGGATTCTTCGCTTTTTACTACACACATAATGAAAGATTGCAGAAAAAATATATATGTTTGTGTTTAACATTTGTAGAGCAACAGATTTTATGTGAAAATGAATCCTAAATGGTTAATTTAGTTTATCTCGTATAAATGTATGAGGATTGGGGTATAAGGCACACCGTATCGTTGAAATACTTAAGATAAAATAATCTGGCTTTAATAATGTTTAAGCAAATACTTGTTCAAAATAATCACTTTAGCAAAGTATATTCTACTTTTTGTTTATTTGAAAGAATAAAATCATTCATTTTTGTTCAATTAATATACTGTCATTAATATTTCTTCATATCACAATACATCACAAATATTTAGAAAAAGTAAAGATTTTGAAAGCATTAAATATCTCATAATTTAATACAGAATTACAGCAGTAACAATAAGTGATATGGTAATGTCATATTTTAGAAATATAGTGGTTTAGTAATAAATATGGTGATTCTCTCTGAGGTGGACACCCAAATTAATATGATATTTACCATCTGAATCTAACCATGTCGTGTCAATAAAGGGAAACTTCATTCAGGTGTTAACTATCATGTTCATTTAGTGTGGGGGGATTAATGGAGTCAAAGGACCCTAGCTCAGAAATCAAGGTTTGATACTGAAAATAACAACATGTGTTCAGAAATCACTGACCAGACATCAAGAATCAGTGTATGAAACCAACAATAGTGACAATCAACAAATGCATGCTGGGTAATATCATAGTGCAAAACTCATTCATGATTCCCAGCATGCATTGCGATTAATCTGTTTATCTGTGTAAGTTTGATGATTGTCACCATTGTTGAGGTTTGTGTTATGAGTGTTGATGTCTAATTAGTCTGTCAAGAAAATATGTTCTTTTACAAAAGGCATTTTACATTAATAAACTACAACCTTGACATTAGTTATGAAAGCATTAACCTTAAATTTGTTGTTGTAATTTCATACTGGTTAAATCATTATTTAAAAATCATCACTGTCATATTATCCCACTGGATCCTAGGTGTCTTTGCCACAACAAATGTATTTCAGTATTCAAGACCACAAATGAAAACATGAAAACACTGATCACAATAATGTTAGTGTGTAGAAAGTTCAACACTTTTTCTAGATTAATAGTGATATTGATTCAATGCCATTAACATTGACAAATCAACAATATTTAACATTGATTCAATCGTTACTTGCTGCATTCAGATAATTCAACTCAATTTATTTTGAACAATCTCAGTCAATTCATTTACTTCCATATTAGGCGTTCAGAAGATGTCATAAATAGATGTAGAAAAACCTTTCACTTTTGGCCCTAAAGGGACATATTTTCAAAGTCAACAAAGACATCATTTGGACATGTTTTTGCGTGGGGATTGGGATACACGTAATAAAGTATTGTCCCTTTAGAGAACATTTATTAAGGACAGACAGATAACTCTGGTTTCAATTCTCCTGATATTTAAATCAAACATAGAACCAGAAACACAAACTCACCGATGACAAGAAGACTGAAATATAGAATCTGAGCCATTTCTGAGGAAGAAACACATTGAAAACCTCAAATGTTAAACTTCTGTTTGTTCACAATTTTGTCATCCAACATAAATTAATTTGCAAAATTTAAAACAATTAAATCTGTGAGTATGACATAAAGGTTTACTTAGTTTCTGTCATGTATAAAAGTCAATGAGGTTAAAAGTCAACATTTCTATCACTACTGTATCTCTTCAGAGAATAAGTTCTTGATAAAGTTTCATTAAAAGTTATTTTCAGATCAATTCACAAAAACAGTAATTTCACAAGAATGATTCTAATAAGAATGAGAATGTAAATAGTTCTTACTTTTCATCTCTTGTGTGTTTCTCTCCTGAATCTGCTGCTGTTTGTCTCTCTCTGTGTATGTTTATGTGTTATTATATCAGATCTGATCTTCAGCACCTCCCATCATTTGGGTATTTCTCTAGAAAGACTTATTTTCATATTTGGCATCCTGCTTATTTGTATACTTGCTCACCGACTTTCCTGTTGTCTATTATGTAATGAAAAAACTCAAATGAGAAGAAGCAAGGAGTGCGTTCCCTTATTTGCATGTGTGATGTGTGTCAGCCAGCAAATACAAGAAAACAGACACAGCTGAGGTTGATGTGGTTTATTTCTTAAATATATATGTATTTAAAACAACAAACATATAAATTGTAGGCATGACTTTAAAAAACAGATCTGGTAGACTTTCGTGATACAGTCAACGGGTTGTTCAGCCGTTCACTTTTGAGAGAACTCCATGCTGCGTCGATGACCACACTGAGGGGAATGTCTCTGCGTGTGAAAACAGATGTGTGGCGTGAGAACGTGACAACAGAGTCAAATGAGTGAGTCGTACACCCAATGTGTGACAGCCGGCGGCCCTGAAACATCAAAGTAAATATTGATGTCAACATGTGATGTTATCTCATCTCATTTGTGTTTTCTGTTTCTGGGTCAAAACAATGACGTTCAGAGAAGCAAAAAGTGATGATTCTTATATGATGAGGCTCTCAGATCGTGTCCCTGGACTCACTTAGCTTTATTTCTCATCATTCCATCAGTCCATTATTGATATATTAATAGAAGTGTGTGTTTTCATTATTTCATATGACAATCAATATATTTGTAAATGTCTTACAGTGAATAAATTTATTGGTTAAATTTAAAAAATGATTAAATCCTCCTCAGACCTTCACTGCAACATATATGTGGCTTAAAAGTGTGTTTATAAGTTGTGGTCAGACTATCTTAAATGCAAATAGTTGAATGTTAATAAGTGAATATTTTTTTTATCTTTACTCATTTATTTGGATAGTTCAACTATAATTAAATGAAAGTTTATTTAAAAATGATACGTTTACGTGTTCAGTTCTCTTCCTCATTCAAATGAAGTTTACCTGAAGCTCTTGGTTAACAAACGTGTTCTGTACTAAAATTCTTTCCATGATATCTGCACTCCTCCTGTAACCAAATGTTGGTGTGTAAGGAGTCCTTTCATGCTTATTTTTGTGAGCAGTGTTGTAATGGTGGGTTTAATTAAAATCCTTACAAATATTGTTTCTAAACAAACCAAGCGCACATGTATTCTCTTGAAGTATGAATATAATCTGTGCACAAATGTTTTATATTGATCACTAATCTTAATTGTTTTAGTTATTGTAAGATTATTTCTTACTTGTCCCTTAAATCTAAGTTTGATTATTCTAAGTTGAAGAGTCTAGTCGATTGAACCTTCAGAGTTTCTGGATCCAGGAGACCAAGAATGAGCAGACACAGAGATGTGCAGTTCAATCAGAGTCCAAAGTTTATTGAATATAGTTCCAATATTTATATCCATAAAAGAGGAAGTAACTATGTCATTGAAACTATTAATATTATTCACGTGGGTTATATCCTTGTTCTTAGATCTTCTTATAAGTACATATAAGGCAGCACGATGTTCTGAATATTCTGTTAACTAAGTACATATAAGGCAGCATGAGTCTGCATATTCTGTTAACTAGGTCAGCACTTGACCTTAAGTAACGTTAGACATAATGCATGCACAATCATCATTGAAATACATCTCTCATAATATGATTTGTGAACAATAATCATTGCAACACATTTCACACAATATGTATGGGACACAGGCAAAACCTAAATTCTCACAGTTATCTTGTTGTTTGGTCTCAGATAAGTTTTATTTACTTAATATTCTAAGTAGTCACCATCATGGTGATCAGTGTTTCCTTCCTTAATATCCATTTGTAAAGCTCATAAGCGTGCTTTAACTATGTGCTTTAAAAATCTTCCAGGCTGTGTCAACCTAGAGAAAGTATTTTGAAAGTACTGAGTTGTAAAAATAACATTTTACGGGGACACTAAAGCTACATTTACCAAACAGACTGAAATGTCAGGCAAATGAAAGTCTTATATGCAGATTCAATAAAAAGCATGACCAGTTGTTTAAGAGTTTTACATTCGGGCTAGTCGTCATAAAGTGGTCATCATACATCTGGGGTCAATCCCAAAATTCTCATTCTTCTGTATCCATTAATGAAAACAAGGAGAAACATGACAGACAGTGTACACATGCAGATGGCCGTGGGATTGATTTCCTTTAGAAACAAATACATGCATTACTCCATATGTCTGCAGTAAGACTGAGGCCGGTGTATTTTTCAGTTTGCAATAGAAGCACTGAAATCACCACTATACGTCTTTCGCAGCGTTTTTCACATAAACAATTCTCAGGATCTACGGTATATACTCTGTATACCCACTTGTTTTGCTGTTTAAACGTCTTCAAACTGCTTTTGTGGTAGCTTTCCTTTAAAGGTTTCTCTTTTTCTGTGTTTTTTTGCGATTCTTTTCTGAAATTGCAATTTCTAATAAAACGACCCAATATTTCCTGCAGGCCCCGCCTCTCGACAGCCACATTCAGCACATCATCAGTGTCTCTGCAGCACTGACTTTGTTCTGTCAGTGACTAAAAGAGATACTGTCCTCCTGAAGTTGATCAATAAATATTAAGTTTGATTAAAATATTTTTGTCATTTTTGAACAACAGGTCTGGACTTCTTGTTGCAAACATTTAATATCTGATGATGATCAACCTCCAATTGCACTGTTCAATCAGAGAGATTTGTAAATACCTGGACAAGACATCCCAGCAAGCACCTTTACTTAAAATTGACATCAAAAAAAGGTTTCACGTCAGTTTTATATCTTTTCAACATCAAAGTGCACGCTGGGATGACCCACATTCAGCAATTTAACTCTATAAATCTTTCCATTTTATTCGGAAACTTATTATAACTTCTTAAAGAGTAAGTAGCATTAGATCATGAAAATTACATTTCATCCAGTGTGTTACATTGCCATGTAAGCAGTAAGAAGTCTGCCAAGTTGTAAGTCCGAAGGTGAATAAATAACAAAGTTATTGGATTGTTAAAAAGCACTGTCGCTTGTCCGTGATCCGTGTTCACCATGTCTAGAACCTGTGCTCTAGGTTGTGAAACTAAGTGCGTCTTATTTAAACTACCAAAGGAAGAAATTCTGAGGAAACAATGGTCACAATTCATTTTCAATGCAGGATATATTAAAAGACTTTCCTTGAAAAAGGGAAATACCAACTCTATTTGGACCTGTTAGCTCCACCGAATCACAACCTGTAAGTGTGACTATTTCTTTTGGTCTGAACTTAAAGAAATGTTTGTGTACCTTATGTCTGTGCTTAGCTAATGTATATAACGCTAACGTTAACATATACCGTTATTTCTGGGGTATTACACTTTGTTTATCTACCTATGAACCCTGCTAATTTAAGTGTTCAATCTATTATCGTCCATCTATTATCTACTATCGTCTTTGGATGTTTCTTCGTCAGACTCGGGCTCAAACTGGTAAAGTGAAATCCCTTCCATCTCCATCTATACACTGTATATATAACCTGTAAACAGTTATCCAGCATTGATGGTAGGCGTTCCATTTGCGACACATGATGAACGCTATGACAAGTTATTATGACATAATAGTGTTTTTACACCTCCTATGTACATAAACATGTTGTTGGACACTCCATAAACTAAAGTAGGACCTTAAAAATCATATGCTACTTACTCTTTAATCAAACATAAGTTAGAAAATATGCATACATATGAATAAGTGGCTTATTTAACGGTATTCATTTGACATGATACTAGAAAACAAACACATGACTATTGACTTTTTTGGCCACCTGGGATCAGGAATTTACACTTTTAGTTCCTGCTTGAGATCACACAGACTTGGATGATAAAACGGATATTGAATACACTGCAAAATGTAATGCGATATATCACAAAATACATTTCCATATATTGGAAGCTAGTGCTAATATTTTCCAATACACAGCAGTATATGCATTGACAATGTATGGCTATATATTGAACATATAGACATATATAGAAACGAAGTACAAAAATAAATCTAAAATTCATTAGATTTGGGTATATATTGCATATAGATGTTCCCATATAAATGTGATTGTGTAGTTTACACATGTGGACACATTCATAGAATGAGTTAAAGCAGATTTCTAGTTCCCAGCATGCTTTGCTTCTGACTGGTAAAGGTCAGTAAAACAGTTTAAATGTAGGTGTTATTTCATGTATTTTTGCTGAATATTAATATGGTGGGAGATCTGATACTGTTTAATGCTGTATTATTAAATTAATAAGGGTTTCTAGTATGCTTAAATGTGTGGGGTTACCGTAGTGATGAAGAGTAGACTTGATTAGGACAACGATTGACCGAATATCATGAAGTTTATATATTTCTTTATTTAATAAGTAAAGACTGTGAGCTCTTCAGTTCAGTGATTGTTGGTTCACTATGTGCTTAGTTTGAGAAGGTGTGCTTATGCTATTGTAAACAAGCTACGTTTTAAAATATTTAACATGTATATTGTAAAGAAATATGTGTTTATATATGGCATGAGTCAATATATTATGTTCAATATATCTTTACACATCCAGTACCATATCTTATCACATGTAAATTAATATATTATAAAGTATATACTGTTTATAAAATTACATATATTCGGATATATAAGTAAATATGTTGCGTTATATCTTTCAATATATGAAAAGCGGTAATTCCTTATGTATTATTCAATATATTTACATTTACACAATACATTATTCTTTATATTTTCTAATATACCATCATATCTTTAATATATTTATTTTTTAGGAAATACATTTTCTTTCCGTAAGGGAACACTACTGAATAAAAGAAAAAAACATTTGATTCATTTTAAACTATATTTTCAATAAATGCACTTTTAAAGTTTGTTGTGGTTTCGTTTTTGTCTGCATGATATAATGTTTAGTTTACTGAGTTGTTTCAGTTAATTCCAGTCTAGTTTGCTACATTTATTTAGACAGTATCTAGGCTGTCACTTTCATTTAATAAAAGTAAACATTATAAAAACTGTTATGATTGCAGATGCAGTTAAACGTCAGGAGTTTATTTGAACTGATGTACATACATACAGAATAAAAGTCCCCTTCAACAGATTTCATTTCACATCCAGAATATTCTGTGTCAGAGATCAAGCAGACATTTATAAACATGAGAAAGTGCTAAAATACCACAATGAGCTGAAAGACCTAAAGCACTAGACACATCACTATCATCTGTTAGTAAACTCATGTCATCCTCTTGACATCCACAAATAAATGTCAGTAATGTAAACACTGGTCCAGAGCATTCATTTTTAAGTGAAATGGAAGTGAAAGTGACCTATTTGTCAGGTGTGGTTACCCATACCCGATATGTCACCTCTGCTTTTAACCCATCCAGTGAATAGTGAACACACACGCACGCACAGCAAGAGGGCCGCAGCTCTGCACAGTTTAGCTCCAACCAGCTCTAAACCACACCAGCTTGGAAGTTTCTAGTAATCCTGAAGATGTTGATTAACTGAATCAGGTGTGTTTGATTAGGGTTGGAGCTAAACTGTGCAGAGCTAAGGCCCTCCAGGAACTGAGTTTGAGAACCGTGCTTTACGGTGTGCTTAAAGGAAGCCGCTTCGTTACACTCAGGGGCGAGACTGGAGCAATCGTCCGGGCAGAGCTGTGCTCCTTCGTTACCTGATTAATTTCTTCCCATTCAATGTGTGTTCCTACCTTATGTTATTTAAATAAAACCCTAGACCGAGCTTTGTGTTGTCTCCCTCTTAATGTTATGGCAGTGCCCGTAACAATCTCTTTGTAAATCTTATATACACATTTAAATCTTGAAGATACTAGTTTCACATTTTGGTTTATTGGTTATAAATGTTCAGTTTGTTGTGTTAAAAAACTGAGACTGGAAGTTCTTCTGGACCAGCGTTGTTTACATCATCTGAAATCACTCACCATTGTAGCAGATGAATCCCAGCATATGTTTACACTTCTGCTGACGCCATTTTCCATTTTCCATTTCTCATAACAGCACAATTATTTGTGTCAGTTGATGGTTTAGTTTCCCAGTTCAGATATTTCACAGGATCACCCAGAGACCACTTCCATTTATAAACATCTGTTCTCTTCAGTCCATATCCAGATAACTACTGATAGTGATTCACAGTCTTCTTCAGCTCGTTCATGTCATTGATGTTGTTGACTGTGGCCAGATCTGTGTAGTTCTCTCTGCAGTATCTCTGAGCATCAGTTCAGTTCATTTTCATGTTCATATAGTGATAGCTGCGCTGAATGCCTTCAGATAATGAACAGAGAGCTGAAAGAGAGAGTTTGAGTCTTTATTAAACATACAGAATCTATTCACATAAAACAAAGATCAAACCAGAAACAAAAACTCACCAATGACAAGAAGACTGAAATACAGAGTCTGAGCCATTTCTGAATAAGAAACACATCAAAAACATTAAATGTAAAGAATCACATTTTGTTAACCATAATACATAAATAATAAAAGTATTTACAAAATGTTACTTGTTTAAACTATAATATAATATGTATCAAATACATGTGATATAAAGGTTATTACACAGTGTCAGTTATGTTTTATAAATGTCTCTAAGTGTTAAAACTATCACAATGTTTATAAAACAGATTCATATCAAAAGGATAATATTAATAAAAATGAGAATGTAAATAGTTCTTACTCTTCATCTCTTGTGTGTTTCTCTCCTGAATCTGCTGCTGTCTCTCTCTCTGTATATGTTTATGTGTTATTATTTCAGATCTGATCTTCAGCACCTCCCATCATTTGGGTTTTTCACTAGGAAGAAATATTTTCATATTTTACATCCTGCTTATTTGTATATTTTCATATTTTCCACATGTTGTAATAATAAACAGAACTAAAATGAGGATAAATGAGGTATCTGTTCTCATCTTATTTGCATAGTGTCACGTACGAGTCATGAATCAGCGTCAGTAAAACACAGTGAATAAAAGATATTAGGAGGCAGGTGTGATATAATTCTTCAATACATATATTTAAAACACTTATAATTCACTTGAATTAAATAATCTCACTAGACATCTTTTATGACCTACAGGTGTAATACGGGTTCACAGGATCATGAGAGAAGTGCGCTGTCTCTTTAAGGGAATGTATGACAGAAGTAAAGTGACAGTGGTCTGTAATATGTGAAGGTGAAGTTTGCTTTTTGTCGGTTGTCATCATTGTTGAGTCTTTGTGTGTCCGGGTTCAGATGTTAAAAATATTTGAGCTGTAAAAATAACTAAAGCAAGCACTGATCATTATAATGGTAATTTTTTTTACATTAGTGATTGCAAACACAAAAGTATTATTGATTCAATGGATTTCATCTCCTCTCTTCTGGTGGTTATCACGTGTTTTGAATATATGAATATCATTTTCTAGTGAAATTCTGTTTAAACCAGAGACAGAAAACACAAATGAGAAAAGATAACATCAAATGTTGACGTCAATGTGGAAAGTTTCAAAACACACGTTTCCTAGAACCTGAAAAGATCAACGACTATACTTATTGTTTTGAACCTGACGAATAACATCTTCACAGTTCATCATGTACATTTTGTGCATTTCCCACTGACGTCATGTAAAGCTCAGAGAAAGAGATTCCAGTTGAAGAGATTTTGAGTTTGTACAGTATCTCAAACACTCTTTCTGTTATCTGCAGATCTGAGCTTAGCTACTACTGGAGGTTCTTGCAGCAACATTAAAGATGAGTTTACCTAGAGTGTCCTGTACATAAAGTTCATAATATATTGCTGAATATACTCTGTAAACCTCTGAATTCAAAATGTTCTCCCATCAAAGGAGATGATGCGACTGGAACAAAGAATGTTTAGTGTAGAGTCTATTATTTTGTGTACACTCATAGGTGCTCGATGTGAGTTCTTTTCCCCCATGTCTTCTTCCTCTCTGGAGATGAGGACTACCTTTGAACATTTTCTCATCATTTGCTCACCCTCCAGTTCTTACAAACAATATACATTTATTTGTTGTGCTGAACATGAAGATATTTTAATGACAGTTTGTAACTAAGCTGTTTTGGGTAAACATTGACTCTCATTGACAAGGTAAGTTGATCTGTATCGCATATTTCACTCACAATGATAACTCAAACTGCTTACGGTTAGTGTCAGGCTAGAGACACACTGCCAGCAACGGGTGCTTGATAAAACTGCACAAATGCTCATTGTTAATTATTATAGTAAACTATCAATGTCAATAATAGACACAACTTGTACTCATTGTGTGCCCCATTGTGTGAAAACTAAGCTGAGTTAAAAAAAATTGTGGTTCATTATTGGTATTTAATGGAAACCACTAGAATTTATGTAAGACTATTTTTTATCAGGCTGGGTTTATGTATAAATAGTACATCACAAATAAATGACCATATAGCTGGTTTTCACATGGATCTCAATCAAAAGTGTTTTGATTGTACGCTTTAGGGATTGTACACATGTACTAATGTAGCTCTTAACTGACTGAGTTACACAGATCAATAAAACCAGCAAGTCCCCCCAGCTATCATTGCTATTGAAATCTTGCTTGCAATAAATCTTTCATGCTCTTGATCACATATACAGTATATAATATGCATTAGTTAGTGTGGTGGTCCTCATGGTGTTGATCACATATACAGTACATAATATGCATTAGCTAGTGTGGTGGTGCTCATGGTGATGATCTGGGACGGGCGAGTGTGAGGCTGGAAGGTAAAAACACTGTATACTCACTAGTAAAAACTAGACTACACCACTGTGATGAACATTGAACATCAAGCAATTAACAATGATAGAGAACGCTGCGTCAATGACCACACTAAGAGGAACGTCTCTGCGCTGGGGGTCTCATGCTTCCAGAGGGATATTGAAGCCTGTGCTGCGACTTCCCCCGGACTGACCTGAGGTCATATTTGAGGAAGGATGTCACATTGAAGAGCGGGTACGGCCCTGCGTGTGAAAACAGATGTGTGGCGTGAGAGCTTGACAACAGAGTCAAATGAGTGAGTCGTACACCCAATGTGTGACAGCCGGCGGCCCTGAAACATCAAAGTAAATATTGATGTCAACATGTGATGTTATCTCATCTCATTTGTGTTTTCTGTTTCTGGGTCGGAACAATGACGTTCAGAGAAGCAAAAAGTGATGATTCTTATATGATGAGGCTCTCAGATCGTGTCCCTGGACTCACTTAGCTTTATTTCTCTTCATTCCATCGGTCCATTATCCATCGGTCCGACTATTTTGATGCAAATAGTTAATGTTAATAAGTAAATATGTATATTTTTACTCGTTTATTTGCTCAAAATTTAAAGGGATAGTTCACCTACATTTTTTTCAAACGAAACATTCACGTGTGTTCAGTTCTCTTCCTCATTCAAATGAAGTTTGCCTTAAGCTTTTGGTTAACAAAAGTGTTCCGTACTAAAATTCATTCCAGGATATCTGCACTCCTCCTGTAACCAAATGTTGGTGTGACAGGAGTCCTTTCATGCTTATTTTTGTGAGCAGTGTTGTAATGGTGGGTTAAATTAAAATCCTTACAAATATTGTTTACAAACAAACTAAGCGCACATGTTTCTGTGCACAATCGTCTTATATTGTGGTATTTTGTTGTCGTACACTCTAAAAAAAAAGCAATTATCTATATTTTTGAGTTATCTTGTTTCTTTGACTCTACACTGCTCTCTTTGTGCGTTTCTCCATGTGTGAACACAATTTAGCAGCAAGTCAAACTCCACTCAAAAGAAGACAAGAGTCAGGGTATAGTTTCCAAAACTCCTTGTTTACTCCAACGTGCTTTGAATGAGAGTGAAACTAAAAAAGGTAAAACACAAATAAAGTTTTCTTAGTAAACAGAATATAACCATTTGCACACAAAGTTATAAAGAGCAGAATTTACATATTGTACAAATATGTACTAAACAACACTTAATTATTACCAATATAGTGTAAAAAATAAAGAGAATGTTCTCAATTTACACATTTGACAATATCTACTTACTAACAATGCTTTCGAAGGCATGAACATTATAGAAAAACTGGAGCAGCAGTCACATGAAGCATATTGAGAGATAAACTAAAAGTAAGACGAATGCTCCCTTTCTTGTCAAGGAAATTTCAAATTAAGAGTCCTGTGCGAGAAACATTAAATACTTAATTCGGAGGAAAGAACAGACTCAGTTACATTTTATTTACTTAATCTTCTAATGAGTCACCATCATGGTGTTTCCTTGTGATTTGCTACAATTCAATTCAAATCAAGTTTATTTATATAGCGCTTTTCACAATGTGCATTGTTCCAAAGTAGCTTTACAGGGGCAAACAGGAAAAACAGAAAAGGTAAAACACAGCACAGTGCATGGTATTTATACAACGAGTAAGATCATACTAATAAATAATATCTAATTTCTAAATAAATAAATAAATGCAGTCTCCCGGTGAGCAGGCCAACACTGCCCTGCTGTGGCGAGGAACCCAAACTCCCATGATTGAACCAGGCTCAGCCGGAAGGGCCAGATCCCCTCTGACGTGTCATAGCTGGACTCATACTGCTGACATGTGATTTAAGTTTAGCATTTAATACCAAATATTGTAACTTCAGCATTAATAAGACAAATAGTCCGTCTTTGCCTCTTGGTTCTTTTTTTATTTTGTCTTGTAAATTCCTTCATTTTTTCACTATGTGTTTTCAAATCCACACTGTCATTACATCTCGTAAACCAACGGTAATATGCAGAAGGCCACGCATGGCTAATGCTAACAACCTGCGTACTCTTTCAGCATCCAACACTACCTCTATTACCTTTCCAATTGGTTTATGGAACTGCCAATCCGCTGTAAACAAGGCAGATTTCATCACAGCTATTGCAAAACATTCTGGTCTTTCTCTTTTAGCACTTACTGAAAACTGGATCAAACCAGAGGACACTGCCACACCGGCTGCCCTCTCTAATAATTACACTTTCTCCCACAGCCCACGCATATCAGGGAGGGGTGGAGGAACCGGTCTACTCATTCCTAACGACTGGAAATTTAAACAGCTGGCACCCTTATGCAACAACACCGCCTTTGAGTTTCATGCTGTCACTGTCATCCACCCTGTTGTAATGCATGTTGTAGTTCTCTATCGCCCCCCAAAGCACCTTGGACTCTTCTTGGAGGAATTGGATACACTTCTGTCATCATTCCCCGAGGATGGTACTCCTCTGGTGGTACTTGGAGACATCAACATCCACCTGGAAAACCACAGGCTGTTGACTTCAACAACCTGACTGCATCGTTTGACCTAAAGCGAGTCCCCACTTCAGCAACCCATAAATCTGGTAATCAACTTGAATTCATCTACACACGCTATTGCTTCACCCATCACTCCCAGGTCACCCCACTGCACACGTCGGATCATTTCCTCATCACTCTTGATCTCGACTTAACTTCTCCAGACACTACACATGCCTCCCCACTGGTCACATTCTGACGCAACCTATGATCACTCTCTCCCTCCCGCCTATCCTCTGCAGTCTCCGCTACTCTCCCACCCCCTAAACAGCTCTCTGTCCTTGATACTAACACCGCCACCCACACCCTTTGCTCCACACTAACTTCCTGCTTGGACAGCTTATGCCCTCTTAGATCTAGGCCATCTCGTGCATCTCCTTCTGCCCCCTGGTTATCTGATGTTCTCCGTGAGCATCGCGCCTCTCTCAGGTCTGCTAAAAGAAAGTGGCTCAAATCAAAAGAACCTACTGACCTCTGTCTCTATCAGTCTATTCTCTCTTCCTTCTCTGCGGATGTCTCCTCTGCGAAAACCCAATTCTACCACACTAAAATCAACAACTCTCCTGACCCTCGTACTCTCTTTAAAACCTTTTCTGCTCTCCTTTGCCCGCCTACCCCCTCACCTCCATCAGACTTAACAGCTTACGATTTTGCATCGTTCTTTGTAAAGAAAACGAGCACCATCAGCAATCAATACTCTGCGCCGCCGCCTCTTTACCACAGTCAATCCCCAGACACATGCTTGTTCCCCTCGTTCTCTCTCCTATCTGAAGAGGACGTTTCCAAGGTAATTTCTTCTAACCACCCGACTACCTGCCCTCTAGATCCCATCCCCACCCTTCTCCTCCAGGCCATCTCTCCATCGGTTGTTCCCTCTCTGACTCACAATATCAACTCATCTCTCACCACTGGTACATTTCCTACACTCTTCAAAGAGGCCCGTACCACCTCACTACTAAAGAAGCCTACTCTTAATCCTGCGCTGTTAGAAAACTCTAGAACGTGTTGTATGTAACCAGGTCTCATCCTTCCTCACCCAGAACAACCTCCTGGACAGCAACCAGTCTGGGTTCAAGAGCGGTCATCCCACTGAGACTGCGCTGCTCTCTGTTATTGAAGCCCTGAGACTGGAAAGAGCTTCCTCTAACTCATCTGTTCTCATCCTACTGGATCTATCTGCCACCTTTGACACTGTTAACCATCACATCCTCCTGTCCACCCTCAAGGCGATGGGGGTCTCTGGAATGGTGCTACAATGGTTCAGGTCTTACCTCTCGGGTAGGTCCTTTAGAGTATCTTGGAGAGGTGAGGTGTCTGAGTCCCAACATCTCGACACAGGTGTGCCTCAGGGCTCAGTGCTTGATCCGTTGGTATTCTCTGTATACATGACATCCCTTGGCTCTGTCATTCGGAAACATGGCTTTTCCTATCACTGCTATGTGGATGGTACACAACTCTACCTGTCTTTTCGCCCTGACGATCCGAATGTCTCTGCACGCATCTCAGCTTGCCTAGCCGACATCTCGCTCTGGATGAACGGCCATCACCTGCAGCTGAACCTTTCAAAAACAGAACTGCTTGTTATCCCGGCTGATACAAAGACGTATCACAACCTTTCCATTCAACTGGGCTCATCAACCATCACATCTTCCAGAAAGGCAAGAAACCTGGGAGTGGTGATCGATGATCAGCTCAACTTCACAGATCAAGTTGCCAGCACCGCCCGGTCCTGTAGATTCATCCTCTACAACACAGGTGTCAAACTCCGTTCCTGGAGGGCCGCAGCTCTGCACAGTTTAGCTCCAACCCTAATCAAACACACCTGATTCAGTTAATCAATATCTTCAGGATTATTAGAAACTTCCAAGCTGGTGTGGTTTAGAGCAGGTTGGAGCCAAACTGTGCAGAGCTGCGGCCCTCCAGGAACGGAGTTTGACACCCCTGCTCTACAATATCAGGAAAATTAGACCCTTCTATCAGAGCATGCTACGCAAGTCCTAGTACAGGCTCTGGTCCTGTCCAGACTGGACTACTGCAATGCGCTACTGGGAGGACTTCCAGCTTGCAAAACCAAACCTCTACAGATGATCCAGAATGCTGAGGCAATAGTTATCTTTAATGAACCGAAGAAAGCACACGTCACTCCTCTATTCATTAAGCTACATTGGCTCCCTATAGTTGCTCGCATCAAATTCAAGACTCTGCTCCTGGCCTACAAGACCACCACTGGTTCGGCACCACCTTATCTTCACTCGCTAATGCAGACATTTGTACCCGCCAGATCCCTACGCTCTGCAAACGAACGGCGTCTTGTGGTGTCTCTCGCAGCACCTTCTCCGGATCTGTTCCACCTATGTGGAATGATCTGCCCGCTGCTACAAGATCTGCAGATTCTGTAACCATCTTTAAGAAACGCCTGAAACACATCTCTTCCGCAAACATCTAACTGCTCTGTTCGGACTTTATTTTCTTCTCTACTCTTTGAAAAAAAATATTATGAATGGTTCTGTATACTGTGTTAGGCACATATGCTGTTGTTGTACTTATGCTGTCCCAATTGCTTCCATTACCTGCCCCACTTGCAAGTCGCTTTGGATAAAAGCGTCTGCTAAATGACTAAATGTAATGTATTGTAAATGTAGTCTAGTTAGTCCATATCCTTGTTTTCATTTGAAATTATCCTGTCTTGTTTCACCCCTCGTGGGTTCTGTTTTGCCTGTTTGTAGAGTCTGTGAAATACAGCTTCCTGTAGCTCAGTGTAAGAGCATTGCGAACAAGGCAAGGTTGTGGGTTCGATCCCGGGGGATTGCAAATACCAATGTAAAAAA
>CM017897.1:25568661-25649553 GCA_008369825.1 Triplophysa tibetana
GTTTAAATATAATTTCCATTTTCACAGTTTCAACAAAATAAATATAAAAGTGATTGACATATAAACTTGCGCATTAACAAGTGAATCTTTTTTTCTAAATATGTGCTCATATTCACCGTACGCTTGTAACAGTACCTTCAATTCGATTGGCGACAAATGAACACGAGCTTTTGTCACCTGCCGTTGCCATGGTGAATCGTGCTATCTTCACTCAATTGATGATGGCTTTTCATCGCCATGCTGCACGCGCATAACCTAGAGTGAACTTACTCTGAGGGGATTGAACTAACTCAAATCAGCTGTTCTGAAACTGAAAACTCAGAGTAGAGATTCTCTGAGTAAATCAACTCAGGGTTCAGATTTTAACTCGGTGTTGGTTGAACTTCCTTATTGAAACGGGCCCCTGGCATGAAGCTCAGAGTTACTGCAGACAACATTACATAGATTTGGCCACCATCCGAAGTCAAAGTGAGAATGACCAGCTGCAGCAGATGATGCAAGGAGTGTCCATGGATCGGTCTGTTCAGAGACTCGTGGAAGTGGTCAAATGGAGAAAATGTCAACATGTCTACAATTAACTGGATGACTGGACAACCTAACCTTGGTGGGCTGAATAAACAGCCTTGTGCTTTTATACATCCTAATCGTTTCATAGATGATCGACTTTGCTCTGATGCCCTACCTTTCATCTGTAAGATCTGTAAATTGAGTTTAATTTCAACCTATGTTACATATACTTAACATGCCACAAATGGCTTTCACATGTTCCTAATTTTAAAACGGGCACTTTCTTGACTGCATGACAGGGTTGACAAATAGGGAAGAAATTCGGCCAGTTCAACACTCATATAACTCTTAATTTTTCCCCACCATATCTTAGTCAAATGGATTGTAGTGTATGTATCATACACTGTAAAAAACAACGTATAAAATCTACTCAATAAAATTGAGGTAACAATTTGCACTCACTTTAAAGGAGTAAATTCTACCCCATATTTTTGGGTAAAAAGCACCTAAATTTATAAGTTAAAACTAACTCAATTAAATTGGATAAATTTTACCTAATATATTATACAAGTAATTACTTAATAAAATTGGGTAATATTTACCCTTTGACAGCAGGTATTGCTCATCTACCTAATTATTATTAGTAATATATAGCCAATATAAATATTTAAAAGTTACTCATTAAGGGATGGTCGAATTTACTTCAAAACGGAGAAAGGTGATTGCAATAAAAAAAATTCAATGAACACTTTATTTTGTAAACACTGAAATCCTCTTACACTCAATTTCTAATAACATACCATTTCACTTTTACAAATTACTCCTTACATTTCAAAATAAACATGGACTGCTGACACAAACATTTCATCTTTTAAACATTAAACACTAATGCAAGTGGAAAAGACCCCTTCTACATTCAAGTTGAATTACAACTATTGTTCACATTACAAATTCATGAAAATGTTCTATTTAAATACAAACTAATGTCTTTACTGGAGTTCAGAATATTCATTAGAAGCAACTTTTCCTATACATACAACTATAACATTTTGTCCTTTTAAACAATAAGTAACTATTATCCAATGCATTGTGGTGCTGCAGTGGTTGCAACACAAGATCTGTAATGAAAGGCCGATCACATTTACCTCTGTGGATTGACATGCTATAAGGACACAACCCACCCAGCACTAGACGTCATTTGGACGTCGATTTTTGGGCTAAATCAAGTCGGCCCGTCCTGGCCGTCTTTTAGCCCAAAAATCGACGTCGAAATCTGGTCTTTTTTTGGTCCGTCGAAATTTGGTCGAAATTAGCCCACAAATCGACGTCGAAATCTGGTCTTTTTTTGGTCCGTCGAAACCTGGTCGAAATTAGCCCAAAGATCGACACCGAAAATTTGTCTTTTTGGTCCGTCTAAATTTCGTCCAACTTTAGTCCAAACAAATCGATTAAAATTGGCCGTTGTTAAATCCGTTCACATTGACATGAAAAGAAAATCACATTGCAGTAGTTTCTTGATAAAAAAGGGTTTTCCCCGCTTCTTCATGATGCACATACCTTTCAGACATTTCTTAAGGTTGGTCGATTTGTTGTTAATAGTTGCTCATAATGTTGCATTCGTGAGAGTTTCCCTTCCTTATCACGCAACCGTTCTCCTCAATTTAAAGAGTGCATTAGTTTTTTTCCGGTTTTTGTTTTACAATATTACAGTTTTTTTACAGTGCCAAAAACAAGCATTAATGTTATACCTGATCATCATTGTCAATCAATATTGACAAAGTCGTTGACCGAAGCACAAAAATTATCTTTTCTCATCCAAAATCAAACTCCTGAATTTTCAGTTGCTGCACATTAATGGAACTCTTCAATAAACAGGGTTCTATGTTTAGATGAAACTACGCTTCTTTAAGGCAAATTCAGAATAGTTTATCCCAAAATTATGATGGGAGATATTTTGAATAAGGTTTTTGACATGGCCACGATTGCAGTGGATTTGAGGAAATGAAAACTTGATCTTAAACAAAGTTCGTTTCAAATTTAAAAACCAATGCCTTCATTGTGCGACAAGGAAATTTTGATGCCATTGAAGAAAAAGATCATTGGATGAGAAGGTTCTTCACTGCACATCTCATTGAAAAAAAGAGAAACAGGTAAGATTTTTAATCTCATATTTAATAATTATAAATGTTTTCGTTTACTTAAGGAAATCAATTTTTATTTAAGGTCATATCTATAAAATGAACATAAGACAATTATACAACCGGGCAAAGGACTCATTGAGTCCATTTACGATACCACAATATTTTTCAAGAAATGTGTGTGATAAAAACTAAACATACTGAATGTTAAAAAATACATAATTTAAAATGTATTAATTAAAATTATATCTAGCCTAGTCAGATGATAAATAGTACACTTACATTATGTACTTATAGTGTTCTCCTTTTGTACACAAATTTTATACATTTTAGTAATTATACAATTTTTATTAGATCTATTACTACTTGAGAAAATCTTAAAAACAAAAGTGTACTCAGCCAATCTAAAATCTTGTCTAGGGCACCAACCCAGGCTGGGCCGGCCCTGTTTTAAGACACCACGAATATGAAATGTGATAAAATCGTATTTAGTCACCACTTAGTTACAGGTGGTAATTAAATACATTTTAAATATGCCTACATAAATAGTATGTTAAAAGCACATAAATCAATAAACAGGAAGTGTGAACTATAACTTCTCCCGGAGCAGGAAAGCTCCGCTACATCAACACTGACTACTAGATAGAGCGGAACTGTTACTATAGCAACGATTTCAACTTAAGAGTTTGTCTCTGACGAGGTTCATAAACAGTACTACTAAAGGAGAATTTTTAGAATACAAATATAAATTTAGTGTGCGGATAAAGAGCAATTTAAGTATATCTTGAAAGTGTACTTTTTACCAAAGAGCCATTTTTTTTCTAATGTATGTACTTTTTAGTCACTAAGTAGTATAACGCAAGGTATGGTTCCATAGATACACATTAAAAATGTCATATATAAAAACTATATTAAAATAGTACTTCTTGCTTGCTTGCTCGTGCCAACCCCGCGAAACTTGGAATATAAACTGTTGTCTGTGACCGTCACGCGCAGTGCACCCTACTCGCCGAGTGAACCACACTACAGCCGTTTTTCTGAGGTAAAAGCTTTATACTTAACCGTTTTATTTAAACTCACCCTAAAGCATCTGCTCACAACAAAAGAAAATTAAATATTATGAAGAAAGTAATAATAATCATAGTAATAATCATCGAATAAGGACACATGACAGTCTGAGGGGACAGTTTCTTTCACGCTTTCACACGACAGTTGACGGACTGTCTTTTCCGTTAGATGTACTGCATTAACTGCTCACACTTGCTTTCCTGTCTTTTATGTGCCGTTTACATCTCAACCGTATAATGTTAAAGGCCGCTGTGGTAATGTAAAATACCTTTTCCGGGTCCAATGTGATTGTACGGAAGGCGCCATAAATCTATATTCCTCAACGAGGCATTTCATATAGGCTATATGCGAACTAAACCATCTTTACAACAAATGAATTATTCCTTTTGAGTAACAAACTGAGAACAAATGTGTTTTTCTTTGTCATTGCAGATGCAGTCAAAATGTGGAACAGCTAGGCCACCGACCACATTACAGGAAAAGCCATGCGAGACCACACATGCCCCTGGCGGTAGCGGGCACCGTGCAAACTAAAGTGTTCTTATTACATTTTGTTATTCAAATGTTTCGATCATTTGTATGTTATGTAACTGACAATAAATGTTTTGTTGTACTTTTATTCAGTTGTCTTATTTTGAGATATATAATATAATATTGAATACATAAAACTGGTTTTATGCTTAAAATGAAGTTAAATTCAAGTTTTGGAAAAAGACAAAACTTTTTATAGATGTCATTCAACAACCCGAAAAAGACGTCATCTCAAAGACCGGAAAAAGACGTCTTATCAACGACGCGAAAAAGACGTCGTTTCACCTTTCACTTTTCGACCACATTTGGACGTTGTTTGGACGTCTGGCACTGACGTCTTTTCGACGTCTTGTCGACGACTTGTTGCTGGGTGGGAAAGATGCATTTCATTTTTTGTAATATTAAACGCTAACTAATGCAAGTACAAAAGTGCCCTTCTACATTCAAATTCAAGCGACACAACAATTGCAAACTCATTTAAATAAAATATAAATAGTTTTCGCTTGATGTCAAAATATACATTCATAGCAATATTCTTATTCTTAACATCAATTTCAATTGAGATACAAGTCATCGTTGTAATTCTTGAACATTTTCCATCCCAAAATGTCTTTGTTGGCTAAAGCAAACGTACAGTAAAAAAAGCGTATACCCTAATCTTACGTTTAAGGGTTTGGACCTTCTTGAGGGGGTTTGCTCCAAGTTCCAAAAAAAGCTTTTGGAACACGTCAAAACTGTACTTCAGGTTTCTTGGATACTCTGTTCAGTGCATGCTGTGGTTCTGATTCCACACCCGCTCAAAACGTTGCTGCCGTCCATAACTATAGAGACATCTGCTGGGTCCTGCTCAGCTGTGGGATTATGCATCACCAGCACTTTCATTTATTGGTTTGTTTGCTTCTGAAGTTCTCCTACCTGTTAAAAATAAAAATGCATGTCAATTTTCAAATTAGTTAAATAAACATTATTCACATATCCTCTTATGTTGTGAGTGCTGTCTCCATTACAAATCCACGATAGTCACCACCTATATTATCTAATGCTAGACAATCAGAAAAAAAGCAGTTTCAACAAGCTAAGTGCACAGCTTTAAACATTATAATGATGTACAGCAGTTTAATGCAAGAAACCTTTTCAAGAAATTTAACGTACTTGGGTGCAAAAGAAAGTAAGAAGATTCACATGAACAGCCGTGAATTACAGTTGATACGGCTCCTAATAGGTCTTGTTCTGCCACTCGTCAGCGCCTCACTGGTGCTGATAACAAAACAGCGCCACCATTGTGGCATTATGCCGCAACTGCATGTAACAGTCTGTTGAATGCACCCGACATAATTTGGGCGAGAGTCTGAGGCGGCACGAATTTTTTCGCTGTACGAATCGCCTAAGGTTACAGCCAGAGGCGATTCTACGTTTTCACTATTAGGGGGGCTCAGCCTCCAATGAGGATACATCCAGTATATATATAGCCACTCTCCTTAAGCACCACACATAACGTTACATTACTTAAATTAGGCCGTCAGCCTGTGGCGCCGAGAAAATAGGGGTATTACACAGAGTCGAAACTTTTTTTTAAACCCAAAGAAGAAAATAATGGTAGAGCAAACATTTAAGTTAGAACACATTTGCTTAAATGATGATATAAAGAAGTTGAACAAAAACTTACCGGAGGCTCCACAAATCCTGTCATCGAATCTGAAGAGGATGCGTCACGTGATTCCTGATTTCCCGCCGGGGCGTTGATGCACGAGGCCTCCGCAGTGTCATAGCTAATATTTTCGGGTAAATTTTACCTTGTTTTTTTAAGTTCCCATTATTACTCATAAAAAGTAGGTAGTGTAGGTAGAATGTACCTATTAATATATATTTTATTTTCTAACCAATATTTTAAGCTACATTTTAACTGATTTTAATGGGTTGTATTTAACACCATCCAGAATCGTTTTTTACAGTGTAGGACAAGTATCTCACAAAATAAAAAGGTTGCGCTTAATGATCACTTCAACATGTACTGTTCTAAAACTCATGGCATGGATTAAAACTGATGAACGGAACAGCCAACAGCTGGCAGAATGGGCAGAGTGCCTACAGAATTATGCCCATGTTGATGAAAATTGGAGAGAACGCATGAAAATGCAAAAGATTTGTCTGTTTGTCTTTGTGAGATATGCAAAAAACTGTTCTGCTGACTGGTTTTCTTAGTTTCTGTTCAGAATTATAAGTGACCCCCAGACTACTAGTGGAACTTTGTGTCTTAGTCTACATTGGTGGTTACTGGGCCTGACTAACTGCAGGTAGCCAAAACAGTTTGTCCCAAGAATGGCCCAGCCAAGACCCAGAGGAATCTGAGAATGGTAGAAAGAAAGTATCTGTACTAATGCTCCTCCTTAACAAAGTGTTATAGGTACATCCCCAGCTCATAATAAAGTGATCAATGAGTGTATTTGTCTCACACAGACACACTAGATACACAGTCTCACCTACTGAATGTAGGTGTTCTAGACTCAACTGTCATCTAGATGATTTGTGAGACAAAACCTTCCAAGCAAACTTGTCTAAAGAGGCTGTGAAATATGCACTATTTGTGTAACTTGTTTAATATTGTTTTCTTCAAATTAATTCAAATTGCAATGTACTTACAGATTCAAAGAAACAGATTGTGAGGTTGGAGCTGAAAGCTGACAAGAATGTGAATGATCCAGTGACAGTGATGGAGAGCATCTTACAGAGGGTGAGTAATAAACCAGCGGGCATGAAAATAACCAAAAAAATAATTTAGAAAACCTTTCAAATTCAAAGAGCAAGCTTTTCAATGTTATCATCTACTGTAAATGACAACATTGTGAATTTGTAGTTGTGACGGCAGCTTTATGTATTAGATGTTTGGGGCCCGTTTCAATAAGGAAGTTCAACCAACAACGAGTAAAATCTGAACTCAGAGTAGCGATTCTGTGAGTAAATCAACTCAGAATTTTCAGTTTCAGACCAGCTGATTTGTTAGTTAGTTCAATCCACTCTGAGTAAGTTCACTCTAGGTTATGCGCGTGCAGCATGGCGATGAAAAGCCATCATCAATTGAGTGAAGATAGCACGATTCACCATGGCAACGGCACGTGACAAAAAGCGGTTTGTTCATTTCTCGCCAATCAAATTGAAGGTACTGTTATAAGCTTACGGAATATGAGCACATATTTAGAAAAAAAGAGCAGCACAGTCGCGGCAGCAAAAGAAAGAGAGTTGGCATGGAAGAAAATTTCTTCACATGTTAATGCGCAAGTTTATATGTCAATCACTTTTATAATTATTTTTTTGAAACTGTGAAAATGGGAATTAGATTTAACTCGCTCTCTCGCTCTCATGTAGCCTAGGTGGAATCCTTTAGCAATAAAAAGATCTTGGCAGCAGCTGAATATGAAATACAATAACATCATTCATTCAGGAAATTTTAAAGAAATAAAATGCTCTTGCTAGTAGGATGCCTGATTGGGAAATGTTACATATAATACTTAAAAGTCCTTAAAAGTTAAGATAAAACGTCCAAACGGGGCCTCACAATTGCTCCCGACATAAATGTAACTCTCTACGAATTAATGCATCTATGGCTTCCTGAATAAACGGACATGCCATTTATGGTCTGTGTCACTAAATTGAGCACGATTAGGAACACGAATCAATAAACAAATGGCAAAAAGACAAAAAGCAGAATTGAAGATACTGTTACAAGCGTACGGTGAATATGAACACATATTTAGAAAAAAGATCTACACAGCCACAGCAGCAAAAGAAAGAGAGTTGGCATGGGAAAAAATTGCTTCACGTGTTAATGCGCAAGCTTACATCTCAATCACTTTTATATTTATTTTGTTGAAACTGTGAAAATGGGAGTTATATTTAATATTCTCTCGCTCTCGGTCTCGCTCTCGGTCTCGCTCTCTCTCGCACTCTCTCACTCTCTCTCGCACTCTCTCGCTCTCTCTCTCTCTCTCGCTCTGTCTCTCGCTCTCTCTTTTGCTCTCTCTCTCACGGAGTGTGTTACTCTGGTTACTCACTCGGAGTATAAGATACCTCGATTTCTGAAATGGGCTTGACTTACCCCGCGGTCGTTGGTTTGACATACCTCGGTTTCTGAAACCGAAAACCCTGTGTATTCCGTTTTCTGGGGTTGACTTACTCTGAGTTTGCACTTACCCTGCTTTCTGAAACGGGCCCCAGCCCTGATAGCACGCAGACATCTGGCTTACGTCTATTTGACGTCTGCATTTACATCTTACAGACATCTACAATACAAAGTTTGCTCATCTGCAATACGTCTCGGAGATGTCTGCTGTCAGACGTTATATAGACATCTTGAAGACGTCTGTTAGATGTTTATGATTTAGAATCGATGTAAATCTGCTCTTTCTAAGATGTAGCGCAGATGTTTTTACGCAGCAAATCTCAAGATCTTTAGCAGACGTATTACAGACATTCAAACGTCTCCGAGACGTATTGCAGATGAGCAAACTACGTATTGCAGATGTCTGTAAGATGTAAATGCAGACGTCAAATAGACGTAAGCCAGATGGATTGTGCTATCTGGGAGGTGTTTAAATATATGCAAGTACTTGTCAACGAAAACACACAAACAAAAGCACTGTGTTTAGTGCTCAAGATTCGAGTGTATAGTTTCTCCAGTAAAGTGAAGGCTGTTTGTGTATGTGATAAATGTGTAGGCTAAAAATTGGATTCAATAAATAAAGCTTCAGCAGTTGTGAGAGGGGTGGAGCTTCTAGCGCCAGAGACGACAATCTGGTTGGCTGATTGATTCGAACCAATACATGTGTAGCGATTTTAGCTGAATGTTAAAATAAGGATGAGTTTAACTCACCAAATAAGATTCTCCACCAGTTCTATCAAGATCACATACATGAAATGACTTATTTAAAACGTCAATTTCAGTCAAGGAATTAGTTTAGCTCAAAGGAAAATATTTATAATAATCTTTTTTTTTTTAAATGAGAATTTTTCTTTTTATTGAATCTATATCTTTTTGCTTAGATCAAAAGTAGAATTTAAATTAATTGACTTTTCTTCAACAAGAAAAATATATTTTGAGAGAAGTTATTCAAAATTATTATTTAGGGCGAGTGATTCATTTTTAATTGGATCAACTTATAAAATATAGATGTGAATCCTTACCCTAAAGTTGTTTCAATGAAAACCTTTGTTCAGTGTACAACTGACTGAATCGTTTAAATTATCTTTTAAGAAATGTATATTTTTTAGAAATTATAGTTTATCTATATAATCATGAGTCTAGAACAGCACAACTTAATTAGTTGAATGGGACAAGAATTAAGTGACACCATCCAAATTGAAATCCTGTTAAACTTGTCCACACACAGGCATCAAGAATCAGCAAATGACTCCCAACAATGGTGAAATGCTTCATGCTGCAATGCATTCTGGGAGTCATGGATGCGTTTTGAATGATATACCCAGAATTGTTATATACCATTGTTGAGATTCATGTGCTGATGCTAGATATTTCTGTGTCCCCACAAATAACTGAAAGGGTTCTTAAAATTCAAGATTAATTAAATTAAAATTGTGCTTCTCATGCAAAAGTTCCTCAAAAGCGTGGAAAACTCAACACAACATGAAAGTCATGAACACTTTTCACAAAACAACCAAAAACATCCAGATTATAATTTCTTCTAAATTTGACACCAGAAGAAACTCAGCTATGGCAACCAGAGAAGAGCTAATAGTAATATGCCAAGATTCAAACTGACAAACTAAAACAAACACTGTTCATAATTATGTGACATCAAACCTAACAATTATTTTCAATAAAATTTTGACAGAAATATTTTTGTTTAATTACAATATTGTAAATGTGATAAACATTATTTTCATTTTAATGATTTGAATAATTATGAACATGTTGTGGCCAAAGTCAGTTGTGGTTCTTGTGTTTCTTCTCTTTCCGTTCTTTGGTTTCTGCATCCATCAGTAATTCTGATTGTCATCACCTCATTATCTCATTCAAATAATAATAATAGTAATAATATTATAGCCTTTAAATATCCCTTTCAAATGTTAAAAGAGGTGGAAACGGCTGAAGCTGAAAGGCTCATTGTAATTTGGAGAAAGACCTTTCAATACTAAACTGTAGGAGGCTGATGATCAGAAAGACATTTTAAGTAATAGAAAATTTGACTTAAGATTTTCATACTGACTATGTATTTGTTTAAGTAAATGTATATAAAATTATTATAAGAATTTAAATATGTGAACAGTATGCCATAGGTGATGACCTAATAAAGCCTTGGAAACCTGCCAGCCTGGTAATCGAACTTGCAACCTTTGTCTCTCAAATTTGACTCTCTAACCATTAGGCCACAAATATCTTTGACCCAATAGATCAAATATTGCCCAATAAGTGTACAAGAGTACTGATATGCAATGGAGTTAAAATACTTCCCTATTAACATCCATTAACTTTTGGAAATTGTAAGGTGTGTATATTATCCAGTGATATTTGGAGATGTTTTAATAAACCTAATTCAAAGTTTATACCGTATTTTATATAAATACATAAAGTTAAACAAAAACAGTTTACATCATTTTATTGAAAGATTATTTCATTTTAAAAGGTTAATAATAAAGGTAATAAAACAATTAGTAGTGAATGCAGAATTGCGATGGGTAAGATTGGAAATGTAATTGTAATATTGCTGTAAAATTATTATATATTTTACGTAATCTGTGGTTTCACGCCCACTTGACATTCATCAAAAGTGCACACATGAGCAGCCAACACCTAAAGCTTAGAAACATTTCCTTAAAATGAAGTAACACTGGAACATAACCTGCTCCGGAGGACACACGTTTCGGTCTGCTCCTGGGGCAAAGCTGGAAGAAGAGTCAGGAGGCATGGATGCCAGGACCACTGCCACAAGCAGAGGCAACCTCAGGCTAGAGTTCGACGGAGGGCATCTGGCCATGGTGGCAAAGGAAAAAGAGGAAGAGCTAAAGATAGGTCCAAGCCACCAGTGGAGAGATGCACACGCTAATGTGCAGAAGCGAAGCCCAGAGTGCCGGGAACTTGAGTAGTCGTGGCCGTAGAAACGTTTTCCAGCTGTTGTAACCGATTCCGCTTGAACTTGCAGCTGTAAAGCGATCGGAGAGATACAGTGGAGAAAAACGGCCTTCCGCAGCTGCAGTTCTGCGGTAGCATGTCCGAGCGGTCTAAGGCGCTGGGTTAAGGCTCCAGTCTCTTCGGAGGCGTGGGTTCAAATCCCACTGCTGCCAGCTGTGGTTTATGGCCAGTTTGGGATATGAGGGCAGATTTTTCGCATCTCACTTTTATGTACCTGCAGAACATTTGAGCCAAATTGACCGGTACAGGTGTGCTTGATGGGTTGTTGATGCAACTAGCTAAATAACAATGCAGTAATCATTCAATCAAAAACAATGTGTACATATTTTATAGCCTTTAATGTGATTTTACAAATGTTTTCTTTAGAGGGACCTTTATGGAAAGCACGGCTAGATAAAAGACCAAAGATGAGCTGTCAGGGCAGTTTTTAAATCACGTCTGACTTTCCCTTACATGCCAACTCCCACGTTACCCGGTTCAGGTGTACAACGGTTCAGGTGTACTCGATGAACTGCAATATACAGGTGGTATCGCCTCCAGCCAGAGATAGGGCTGAACACCCTTGTATCAGAAAAGTGCACTGAACCCTAAGTCGACAGAACCCTGTAACCCCTTGACTGTCAGCGGCAGACCGTGCCTTTTCGAGAAAATGTGGCCGAGCGGTCTAAGGCGCTGAATTTAGGCTAAAGTCTCCTCAGAGATGTGTGTTCAATGCATGTTCTAGGTCTAGGCCCTCGGGTGGTTCTGTGCTCTGCTAGGAGCGTTTTGAGAGTAGTCTTCCGCTTACCTCCAGAGCAACATTAGCTGGTTCAGGTGTGCTTGAAGAGGGATGGACTTGCACTCACCTACTGTACTGAAATGTCTAATTTTATTTATCTGACAATTAAGGTTTTCGTAACTGAAACAAATGCATGGACTTAATAGTCTCCTTTAGAACAGAAATACATTTCCTGTCTTAAATTTGCTCTCAGTAAAGCTACAAGATCTGATTCCTGAAGAAATCGGAAATCTTCTGGGGTGTCAACTCCAAGTGATTTTAAGGGATCCTTAAGAGATTGTTTTGTTGTGATTGGAAGGTCAGGTAATATAACATCAATGGCACTGGTAATGCTTGAAATGTTCATCTCGGATTCTCCCATTTCTTAAAACAACCACATAACAATCGTTCAATTAAATAAACCTTTAGTATGAGAAAATAGAGATCAACAAACATATTCAGTGGGACATTACACTGTGTTTTAATGGAATAACCAGTTTTTCATTCATCACATATGAAGTTAAAGGATAGAAATCTGCCAGGTCATTGATATTCACACATTGCATTACTTCAGTCTGATTTGTCAATGCATGCAAATGGTATTCAGGAATGAACTTTGCTACAAACTTTCTCAGCAGAGAATGAACGACATCATCTTTTATGAGAACAAGTGCAAGTTCTCCAAACTCTATTGAGTCCATATTATTTGTCACAAGGAACTGACCTTTTTTGTATAATGTACACCTGTACATTAATTCTGCTGAGACTTTGGTTTTACAGGGAATAATATCAAAGTGCCTCACTGCATCTTTAACAAAACCACCGTACAGCTCTTGGTAAAATCCAATGCTGTTTTTTACTCTTAGAGTTGAATCACAAATTGGCCCTTCTGACAGATAGGCCTGGAACATTTGATGCCTTTAAGAGAGAGTGAAGCACAAAAATTATTCAATATCCTAGCACATCTTTTAAAGTAACTGTAATCACCCATGATTACAGGTAAACGTCTTAGTAAATTCCAGTTCTGAATAGCCTGAACAGAAAGCTTTACTCCATTGGAGCTCACGGTACATGGCTTACTCAAAGCATCAGATGCATTTTATTTAAACTGCTTAATGCGTCTATTCAAATTGAATATGTGGACCACTTTTTCTGCTTGATGAAGTACTTCAGGTAAAGGGCTAAATCATAGGAAAGGATGCCCTCAAAATGTTGTGGTCTCAAGAAGGTGTCAGGCCTGCAAACATTGAAGTAATTCAATTAATTAAAGATTGATTTCTGTTATGTTATACCTTCAACGTTTTGGTGTCCTTCAGACTGTTAAATGTCTACTGCTGAATTTAAGTTTTCAGGAGTGCGTTGAGGCCCACATGCAATTGGATCAGTTTGAAAATCCCTTTGTGTTATCCGGCAATACCTCCAGAAATATTCAAAAGCACTAACATTTTCGGTGAATCCACCGACATTGTGGGACCCCAAATTGTCACCTGCAATGCACAAAACAGTCCCTTTAACTCTTTCCCCGTCAGCCTTTTAAAAAAAAGTTGCCAGCCCATGCCAGCGTTTTTGAACATTTTACCAACGGCTCACAGAACATTTTCTGTAAAGAATATATGGACAAACAATATGTCAAATGAAAGAACAGAGTCTCAGCTTTTAAACAAAAGAAACCGTATTCTTCTATCTTCATTTGTTCGTTTTTATCACTCCGTAGATGTGGGTAGGTTTCTTCAAAAATGCATCACTTTGATTAAATCACTTTGAATAAAGATAATTAACATGTTTTATGTCAAATATTCCCCTCAGATTACACTCAGAAGAATCATTAAGTACAGCTAAAACATATACGTTCTAGGTATCGGGATTCTTTACTATTTCCCAAATTTGTGTAATAGCGCCACCTGCTGTACAACAGTGCAAACACTGATTGCCGTAATATCTCGTCTTTGGTGGGGAACCATTTTTTTTTAAATGACGAGATAACTCATCAATGGTGGTGAAAGAGTTAAAGGTTTCCTCTGCCACAGTAATTCCATTATCTTCAAAGTGCTTTAAGTCTGCAATTAGCCTTGAGAAAACTTTGTCATGTCCATAGTGTTTGAAATCTTTTTCTCGTGAAGGGTTTTAATAACAATGTATGTTTTAATTACAGTCTATGGTTTTAACTACATTTTATCTTTTTTATGGCTTACATATAATCAATAGTAGAATGTGTGTATTAGTGTGAACAATTACGAATAAAGTGTGTGCTTAAAGGGTTGAAAGATCAAGGGAGAATATTATAGTGCAAGATGGTATTTTCAACAGGATGTGAGGGTCGGGAGTATGTGTGTGTGTGTTCAGCATTGTGTGCAAAGATAAGGAACAAAAACAGCAGCGAAAGCATGCAGAAGAATTCAACGGTCTTTTTCTGAGGGCATGCAATATATACAAATGCATACTATATATAACGTATGAAGATTAGGTTAGGGTAAAAACGGTTGGAGGAAACATGTTGTTTTACAGATAACAGATTCTGGGGTAACAAAGAAGAAGGATGCAACTGCTATGCAAGCACAGAAGGAAGCAGATGTGCGGAAGCTATAGGATTGGACACCAACTGATGCAAACTGGAAGAAACACCCACACATACACATATAAATATGTTGTACACTGTCTGAGCGTTGCTGACTCTCTGTGAAGACTCTTTTGTTTGAGACAGCCCAGCGCTGAGATTCTGATTAATAAACTTCAACTTTTGTTCATCCGAAGTCCATAAGTCCAATTTTTGAATGCGCAGAACAGCAGATGTCCGTCACTCGACACAGCATAACAAGTGACATGTGGTCTGTACTTGATCTTATGACGTGGTAAATTAGCTGGAGACAGATATACAGCTATTACTTTGTGCTTGCTTTTTGCTGAACCTAATGGGTTCACCACCTAAAAAGAATCTTGATATAGAATTAGTTTGAGACATGATGGGTTTTGAGAAAAGAACTCATTGTTTTTGTATACCTGACCATCAATGACATCACAAAGCACATCTGTGCAGGGTAAGCACGTATCCTGTGCAGCACATTTCTGCCATAGGTCAGACTCCAGAAAACTCTGTGACCTTGTTTCATCTGTTCCTAAGTACAACTGTACAGGTTCTGTGTATCTTAACATCTCTTTAAAAGTCTTTGTTCTTGAATAATTCGTTCTCATTGGTCCTTCATGACAAGTGGTGAATATGTCAGATTCCTTCACAACATCACATACTCTACCAATGTCCTCTTCTGTTAACTATAATAATACAGCTGCTTACCTCATTAAGAGAGCAATTATTGAAGCGCTCGTTTTCTCAAAGGCTGGCAGAGATAGACACACATAAAAAAAGTTAAATATTTGTATTTTTTCACATTTTCTGGGCTGGCAGATGCACAAGAGACCCGATTTTAGCATGGAAACATGGAGAAAGTCAGTTTTTCATGAAATCCAGACCTGCCTGAAACGCCTCGTGTAACCAGACCCCCACGCATGTACGTCACATTGTGGTATGATTTGACTAAGACCGCCCAAATGTGTACACAAGTAAGACGGGCGGTCTTGTAAATCTCATTTTACCGGCGCAGCCTGATTTTCCGAACATGGTAAGAGGTGTTACATTTCCGTGCAGTATTCGACCAATCACTACGTGACCTGGCCAATCCTATCTATTGATTTTAGAGCGATGAGCTTTTCAGAGCGATGAGCTTTGTAAAATATCAGTGCGTTTCAGAGAGGCGGAGGAAAGTGGAGATACAAACATGCACGGTATGTGGAAAATACAGCGTTTTTTAACCTTTAATCGTGTACACACACTGTATTACATCAAAAGCATACAATAATTTTCGTTTTAGCCGAGTCAAATGATCCCTTTTAGTCATTTTGGCATCCCTATAGCGTGAACCAATATAGCGGATGTTTTCTTCAGCGATTTTGTTTGATATCAGCAGGTGCTCATCATTAATATGAACTATATAAATGCCTAATTCATTCATTAATGACTCAATCATCACTTCATTATCTCATTACCTTGTTTATGTGTTCAATAGGGAGATATCTTAAGTATTCTGTCAATGGGGCCCTGAGAACTGGAGTTGAGAACCACGTACTGCATTAGACGTTTCTTAGACCACTCCAGTCCACGTGCCTCCCCACACCGAATGTTTTGGATGTCTCCCTAAAAAACACATGAACAAGTTAATGAGTTAAAACAGGTTTAGTTAAGGAATCATTCATCACCTCATTATCCTATTAATGACACAAAGAGTGAAATAAACCATGTACAATAAGAAGCCACCCTGATACGGTTTCCTTCAGTTGATCTTCTATGTTAAAGCATGTGCTGGTGGCCTGTGATTGTGTAACTTATTGCGCAACATGATGCTTTGCATTTGACTGTCACCATTCTTGAGATTCAATCTCAGATTCTTCATGTGTGCGTTTGTCTGATTAAACCAGCAGCTCAGTTTAAATAATAGTAAATTATTATTATTGGTAATAATAATTATAAAATTTACTGCAATGTAAACAAACCTCTTCAGGAATGGAGATGATATTTAATTTCAATGTGTTCCAGCCGCAATAATTGACACTATCACAGGCAGCCAGAACATTATTAGACATAAGAAAGAGACAAGAGCTCATCTAAAGGAAACAGTCAAACAATATCAGTGTGACTTTATTGTTGATGGTTTATTTCAGTGATTGTGTTTGTTAATAGCAGGTGTTCTTCATTAATGAGATAATGATGTGATGAAAGCCGGATGCGTCGTCGTCGACACATTTTACCAAGTGGTATTCATTTAACCGTAACTCTTCAACCATTTAGGCTATCAAAAAAAAAAAAAAAAAAAATACTCTTAAAAGTTGACAAATTGACATTTTGTATGAATGTATTATGGTAATCACTTGGGTTTCATAAGCCATTTGCTGCAGTTTTCGTAGAGAGCGATAGAAGGCAGATATGAACAGGAAGTGACGGTGTGCGACAGATTAGCAAGTTTTTGAGAAAGTAAATAAAAATAAAAATAGGCAAACGAAACATGGCGAAGAGGAAATATACAACATCATAGGTGATAGAGATGCTTTTTGATCATGAAACTGACGGTGTGCGAGACTTTTCTGACCCGGAGTCTGCATATAAAGAATATGCTGTGGGAGTCGATCCAGAGGTGGATGGGCAAGTAAATGTTGTCTCATGGGAAATGTCCATTAAATGCCTTAGACTGCATATCTTGTGATGTGTGCGTATGCCTTCATGCAAATGTTTGCATTTGTATTGATGCGTGCATGCTCTTATGTGTGTATGTGCGCACAAGTAACGTTATGCGTGGAAATGCGCAGTGCATGTGTATATCTGAGTGTGTGTAGGTGCATGCATCTGCATACATGCATATGTTGAAGCATGTGTATGTGTGTTTGTATTCATTCGTTTGAGTGAATGGAGTGAAAAGTGCAAAGAAACGCCTAGAGAACTGCTGTCAAAAAAGGCTCCTGAATGAAAACTATGTACATGACTGACACTATAAAGACTTTTTTGCATGTACTACAGTATATATGTCTGAAGTCCTGGATTCTTTCCTTCTTTACATTTACATTACATTTACATTTAGTCATTTGGCAGACGCTTTTATCCAAAGCGACTTACAGTGCACTTATTACAGGGACAATCCCCCTGGAGCAACATGGAGTAAAGTGTCTTGCTCAAGGACACACTGGTGGTGGCTGCTGGGATCGAACCAACAACCTTTTTGATTTACCAGTTCAGTGGTTTAACCCACTAGACCACCATCTCTTTAGTTTTTTGAGAATTTCTGAATGAAAATCAGTAAAAATGTATTTCCATTTTATTTTTGTATATCAATAAAAAAGTGTTTATGGAGCCCTGTTTACTGTGCACTACTGAAAAGTTTTTTTTTGTCCACTATTACTGTTGACTAACTTGAAAACATGAAAAAACGTTAATTAGTTTGAAAACAGCTGGTAAATAAAGTGTTTGTATTATCAATAATACATTAGAATGGTACTTGATCTGAAAACTTTGAGGACCACTGCAATAGAGGGTGTACAAGAGACGTCATTGTCCCATGTGACCATGCCAGAACACGACCCCTTGAGTGGCAAAGCACTCTCAAAATAGCTGTTTACAATAAAAGGAAACGCAATTCAGCACATCATTTCAGTGTCTAAGGACACCTCCCAGCTAACAAAAGTTTGTTATAAGAATGTTCCTTAGAGGTTTTTATGTATTTGAAAACGTTGTACAAACATTCAAAGTGTCCAGTTTTTGTAACGTTTTAAGAACGTTCCCATCTAACAAATTCTCCATCACGGTGATCAGTGTTTTTCAGGAAACATAACTTTTTGTTTGCTTAGTACCTGGAAATATATCAGAAAGAAAGTGATTATAATATATTAAAAATAAAAATGCATTTATAACAAAATATGTTTACTAAAATTGATTGATTTAATCTAAGACAGATTTGTGATTAAAAAAATCTCTCCAATTGAGACACACTTAGACACTTGACATACAAATCTCATCAATGGTGACGAACAATCATGAAGGAGTTTTGTATTATGTACCCAGCATGCATTGCAGCATTAAGCAGTTCAGTTGATTGTCCCCATTGTTGAGATTCATATGTGGATTATTTATGTCTATGAATGTCTGTAGATTAATGTATTTCTATATATTGTAAAAGCATGGAAATTAAAATACCATAGATATCTTTACTGACACTGATCACACTAATGGAGATTTACAAGTTCAACCTCAATAAGAGCTTTTGTAGACCTTCAGTGTGATCATATATTGTTCTTTAAGTCAAGTGTCAAAGAAACACTGATCACTGTGATGGTGACTTTTGTTAGCTGGGAAAGTTCTTAAAATGTTTAAAATACATGAAAAACATCTAAGGAACGTTATTATAACAAACTTCTGGGCTGGATCCTTTGTAGGTCAAAATGATCACCGTTGAGTGCAACTGCTTTTAATTTCAGCAAATAATTGTGTTTCAGTCCCAGTTTATTTGCTTCTCCTACTAAAAGCAGTCATTTTGCTGGGTGTTTAACCACTCGAGGGAATGTGTCCCGGTGCATACCCTATATAGCTGTATCCCAATCAGTGGCGGTTCTACATTGAATCACTCCCCGGGCGAGATCCCCTCTGGGTGCCCCCCCCACTTATCCCACCCATCCGAGAAAAAAACAAAAACAAAATTTTGCACAAACAGTCATGTTTTACCATAACAATATAATTCTAAGACAAGCTTATATTTCTCAATTGCACAAATCCTTCAACAGAACATTTTAAAAACACAATTCTGCACAAAACAGTATAAGTTATCAGAATCTGAACACAACATAACGTTACTGTGAAATGACCAGATCAAACGTGAGGTGCTAACATGGATGCAGCTATGAAGCCGCCGGGTTTGTTTCAGGGAAAATTTATTTTTAAGAAGCTACCCAATGGAAACCTCGACAAGACTAAGGTTGTTTGCACCTTGTTCAATGTGGAATTTGTTTTCTGTACGGAATTGGTTTACATACAGTTGGTTTAAAAAAAAATTCTCTCAACAGGTAGTGGTCTAGCTTTAGTTGAAACCAGTAACTTTGTATTGGCACCTAATGTATTATGGCACTGTATGACATATCGCTTTTTGCGCTCTAACTCTATGTAAATCGCTGTAATTTAGCGTCTGCTAAATGACTAAATGTAAATGTAAATGTACTGTAGGAGCTCTTCCAGTCTCATGTACCACCTAAATGCAAAGCATCCCTTAGCTAATGCGGAAGTAAACACAAGTACATCTTATTGAACATAATTTAATTTTCATAAAAAATTATCATAGTAGAACAGCTTTCTCAAGCAGTTTGTGATGCATTTTGGAAACAGGAGATGAGCCCCTGGTCTAATGCGCCACCTGGCTTGAGAAACCCGTTCGCAAAGACTTACTTTTAGTCATTATTTGGGTAGCACACATACTGAATGCCTTCAGCAGAATTGAAATGAGCCATTTTAATCTAGATTAAAAAAAATAATCTATGCCCACCACTAAATATAACTCTTATGAATTGCAAATTTAAATAAACATGCACTTACATGCCAAATGTCTGTCATGACTCGTTAGACGCTATATTAATCTAATCTAAGGGAGGAATAATTAGCTCCTTGGTTACTGCCCCGAATTATATTCTTTGTCTCACAACAGAGTTATAGCAAATGTTCGTCTTTGAAACTTCCTACACATATGTTAATTCCGTTGGCTAATTACAGGGCCCAATATTAACCCCAATGATGGAAATAAATAATAACTTTACTTGAAACAGTTTTGTTGCAAAGCACAAACTTACGGTGAAATTAGATCTCGTGTTTGTTTAGTTAAGAACGAATTATTGTTGTATAAGCATAGCAACCATCATATAGCAAGAAGGCTAACAAACGTCAGAGTTAACGTTACCACCATTAACATTAGCCCTTCATTGATGACATGGATAAAGTTACCGTAATCATACAGAGAGAACGTAGTTGCATACCTTTGTCTTTTGCTCCTTTCTCCTCTTCTACTTTTTCCTATATTGGGCACCTGACGGCTTAAACCTTTTTCTCTCCATCACTGTCGCTGTGTTTATCTGGCACTCGACAATCAACAGATTTCACATCCCCTCAACACTGTCACTCACGACCAGAAGTCAAGACTGAACCACTTCACCTCCACATAATCGCTTTGGATTACCTTTTTTTATTAGCCATTTCACACACACAATTCAGAAAAAAAAACAATGCAAATTATAGGCTAGTGCTTTAATATTATGAATGAAATGTGCGTTATTTGGAAGAAAGTCAAGGTGTGACTGACTTTAGCCCACTAAGTGGATCCCCCTCCTTGTCCGCTCCATTTGGGAGAGGTGACCTGTCCATCACGGGCGCGGCCCCTCCCCTTTACAATTTTTTCACAGCTTCTGCGTTTCTCAGCAAGCAGGGGCGGCAATTTGCCAATTCCCCACACAGACAGTTATATAATAGATAATAGAAACCCGCTTAGCGACGCACATTATTTTTATTTTTCAAGTGCTTTTGCCGCCCCCCACGTGTCGTGAAAATTTGGCGCCCTGGGCGGCTGCCCGCTTCGCCCGTGCCTAAAACCGCCACTGATCCCAATTCAAAGGTCACAGCATTTGACACATCTATTGAGTCCGGGATAGAGTGAATGAGGAACAGATGCGTGTAATCAATAGTGTGGTGAACTGCGCAGTGAGGTCTGGTGCTGGGGGCGTGGCTAACAGAGCGTCTGAGTCCATGACAGAGATCAATATCAGACATTTTATTCAGCAATCATGCAAAATCAAAACATGTTTAAGTCAGAATTAACAGATATAAATCAACACACAATTCAGCTACCATACACAAATACCATAACACAAACATAGTTACACAAACCGTAAGACTCTGTCTGATAGCAAATTTAAAGTAATAGTTCACAAAGAAAAGACAATTCCGTCATCATTTACTAACCATCAATGTGTTTCAAGTTCCGCTGAACACAATTAATTTTTTTGAAGAACTTGGTTGTAAGAATATTGTGTCCCCTTTGTCTAGGTTGAAGGTTAAAGAGTCTAGTCGATGGAACACACAAAGTTGCATTCCCAGGAACCAAGAATGACAAAGACTTAACTCAAGTAAGATTAGACATAATTTGTGTACAATAATCATTGCAATACATTTCACATAATATGTGGGACACAGGCAAGACCCAAATTCTCACAGAGCTTAACCAAACAAAACACTACTAAAGTCAATGGTGACCCAGAACTGTTTACTTTCCTAAATTTATCCAAAATATCTTCTTTTGGGTTCAACAGGAAAAAATACAGGATAAGAGCAATTTGAATGTGAGTAATTGTTGACAGATGTTTCATTATGGGGTGAACTATCCGTTTAATACTTGTGTGACAATAAGCATAGTTTAAAAGCATTACTCACCCCAGCTAAGAAATGACGTACTGGTTACATAATTTATTGGTCATTTTTGGTAATTTCATGATTTACCAGCTGACAACGTAGCTGGCACGTCCCAAGCATCTAATTTCATTACCATTGAATGACCAATTCATGACGTCCCCTGCACAAACTCCTGATGTTACAAGATAACCAAAAATGGTCCAGTTACGTACAATATTCATAGTATTTTGGTAATTACATGACTTACTGGTAATGTAAAGTACACGTCCAAGGCTCGTAAATTATTTGCCATTAAATGACCAATTCATAACGTCACATTTACGGTCTCCTTACGTTGCAGGGTAACCAAGAACGGTCCAGTTATGTAAACTATTGGTAATATTTTGATATCAACATGACCTGATGGTAATGTAACTGCCAGGTCGCAAGCAAGTAATTTCATTACCATTTATATTAGCCCATGCGTAACTTTGACGATTCACAAGACAAAGAGATTTAACACGCTATGCCGGCTGCTGATACCACTGAGCTCTTACTGAGCGTTCCTGTAGCTCAGTGGTAAGAGCAGTGCGTTAGCAACGCAAGGCTGCGGGTTGGATCCCAGGGAATTGCTGTACCTAAGTATAAATAGGTATAGGTTTATCAATGTAAGCTTTGGATAAAAGCGTCTGCCAAATGCATAAAATTAAATGTAAATGTAATGCTCTGTGTTGTATGTGAAAGTAAATAGCACGCGCCCTACCATCTTGGCTCAAATTCAGTGCAGCGCGCGCACAGCTGAACTGCGCATGACAGGATCGCTGATCGTTTCTTCGAAGCTCTAATTTCACAACAGTGGATTAAAGAGTTTTGTAAATCGCATGTTAAATGAAAAATGTATTCGTAAACTGACAGAACGCTGTCTGACAAGAGTAACAACACTTTTTTGAGGTTCTTATTTACTGACTGGAACAAAGTTCCTCTGACAGGAAATTTTGTTTTATCAGGTGTGAGACTCAAGTTGCATTTCAACAAATGGTATAAAATCTGATCAAATAAAGCTCGCTGTAATTTACTCATAAAGAGAAGATTTTATTCCCAAACTGCTGACATCCTCTGGATGAGCGTTCTGAGTCCTTCTTCTGTTTCCTGAGAAGATAAAAGTCAATAAAAGTGATGAAGTTCTGCTGTTTGTTTTCTGGACTGTTTCAGGTGAATGTGAATGATGATGATGATGATGATGATGATGAAAACTCACGCGCTCTTCCAGCACAGATGATCTGAATAAGAATGACAGTAGGAGCAGCAAACACTGACACCCCAACAATCACTAGAATCACTAGAAGACACAAGAACACCATTAAATCATCAAACTCTCAAACACTACACATGAGAAACTAACACAAGATGAGTTCAGTGAGAGTTTCACTCATGTACTTATGTAACAGGACACATGGATCACAATCAACACTTCATACCTCTTATTATTATTGATGTTGTAGTTGATGCTGTAAAAAACATAGTTTAGTTAAGATGAGTCATAATGTGGAAATACACAAAAACACACACACACACACACAGATGGTGATGATGTACCTTGTTGTTGTTGTTGTTGTTGTTGTTGTGTAGTTTCTGGTGTGTTAAGAGTTGAGAATCTCTCAGGGTTTGTGGTGGTCACTAGAATCTTGTTTGAATCTGTAGAATATGATGAATGTTCAGACATCATACTGTAGAACATCACAATCATATTTCATGTTTATGTCATTGTAGTGGAGTATGCGAGGCGAGACCGTGGTTCGAGGCCGGTAAGTAATTGTTAATTAGCGCCAGTGGTGCGCGCACCGGCCTCGCATCACGTAGGAGATTGGAGCATATAAAAGGAACACGCGACCGGACCGTCGAAGAGAGAGGACCGGGCCCGAGCTTGTGTTTGTATTGTTTTAATGTTTTATTTGCCGGCCGTCGTCCGTGAGGGGCGGCCGGCTGTCTTTTTATGTTTATGTTGTTTGTTAGCCGGCGGTCGTCCGTGAGGGGCCGTCGGCTGTTATATTATTTATTAAATGTTTTTGAATGTCTTCCGGTTCCCGACTCCTTCCTTCCATACTTGAATCTTATTACAGTCATTTCTTCATCATCAGTACAGAGTTTAATGACTGAAGTCACTTTGAGTTCAGGACACTCCTGTCAGAGTGATGTCTTACCTGTAAATCTGACAGTATATGTGACTGAGGTCTTGATGTCATTCTTGTGTTTGAGCACACATCTCAACTCTGTGTTGTCGTCTTCATTCACGAGTGTTGTAGTCAGAGAGATGAGACAGAGTTTATCTGATCTAATCTGATATCTGGAGTCTGTCTGTAGATCAACATCAGTCTGATTCATCCACACCAGCTGATATCCATAATAACTGAACTCATGATCACAGTCATATGAAAACAGCCGACAGGAGAGAGTGACAGATGTGTTTGCTCTCATCTCAGTCTGTGATGATGATGATGATGATGATGATGATGAAGACACTGAAACACAAATCACACAACACACTCTCAGTACTCATGAGTTTCAGTGAAAACACAAGAGATAAAGAGAACTGTGATCTGAAGTTAAACATGTGTTCATATAAATGAAGAGAAACACTGACCATGAAGAACATGTAGATCAACATTTATTTCAGGTATATGATTTCGCTGTCCATTCACATATTGTCTGCATGTGTAAAGTCCACTATCATGTTGTGTTGTTTTATAGATGTTGAGAGAGCAGTCAGATGTCAGACTCAGTCTCTCAGATCTCTCTGTGTTATTCTTCTTTATTCCTCCAGTAAACACTTCTACTGTAGATGATCTTCTATATTTATTGTAGATCCATGTAGTTGAGGAGCATTGATGAAGAGCATTATAACAGGACAGAGACACACTTTCACCAGAACTGATGAACACAGGAATCACTTGTGTCCCACTCACACCTGAAACAGCAGATGACATCATTCATATTAAAACATCACAATATATTCAAAAAGTTTAATATTTCTCAGATATATTTGTATTATTTTTACATCACATAAATCAGAAGATTTGACAGAATTTAATGTGATCTAGTTGACTCTTGACGTCAGACTTTTGAATGTGAGAATAAGACACATGATGTCACGATCCTGCTTCCTTGTTCCTTGTTCAAGGAAGTCATTCCTTGTTTTCTAGTCTTGTGTCATGATTGTAGCACTACACACGTGTTAAGTGTGGAAAGAGTCTTGGCATTGTTTGTTTTGGCGTGTCCCGTGCTCTCTCCGGTCTCGTCTTTGACCCCGCCCTCTCTTTTCTTCATGAATGATGATTTAATGGTTTAATGCCCTACATCTGTTCCCCTATTCATTTTGTCCCCACTTGTTTTCTGTCTCGTGCCGGTTCGTTACGCTTTATGACATTTTAAAAGACATTGCGTCAATTTCATGCTCTGAGGAAATTCTACGTCTAGTCAAAGTCAAGTGGAGTCAGTTGTAGTTTATGTAAAGAGTTGTAAGTCTAGTTTAGTCAGTCTATTGTGTTCCGTCTTATCTGTGTCATTATCTTCTGTTTTTGTTGTTTTACCCCCTGGCGCAGTGTTCGAATTGTGTAAAGGCTCTTGCGGGTCCACTAACCACTCCTCAAAAAAAACAGACGAAGCCACGAGTACAAGCTTCCATCACATGATAGTTTGGATCATAGTAATTTGACCATATTACACGCATAAATGTCCATGTAAGAGATCAACATGAGGAGAAATTGAAAGATATATTTCTTTATTTTGTGCAGAGACCATGCAATCGATATTGCTGTTCCTTTTTTATTTTGCATTGTAGCCTACATTGTTTTAATCACAAAATACAATTGATAAAGATTTTGCCTAGGTTTGATGTCTTTCTTGCTGAGATTTCACTCATTGTAAAATGTTATTGATAGCAATAAGAATTCAAAGTTTTTTTAATTTTTTCTTAACAATTGAAATTTTCCTTTCCTTTTATATTATTAAGCACTTGTAGCTGTTAAGAGTGACCATGGCAAACCGGAATATGCACTGAATACTGAAAACAGCAGAATAATGACAAAAGACCAACAACATCACATTTAGTAACACTCATTTCAAAGTGTTTTTGTTAATATTTATCTGTAAATTATTTTGTAGCATGCTTAAATCATATGTACATTGTCTTTATACTTTTTTATATCTATTTTATACCAATAATGTACTAAAATAAGTGTTATACAAATGACTGTATTGATATAAACCTGTTTCACGTTTCTTGAATTTTTTATTTTATTATTTTGACAGTTGTTGAAACAAAACAAAAAAAATGTTGTTGTGTACTGGTGTACAATAAATTAACTGTATTTTGAGTATGCATTTGTCACTAATATATGAATATATTAATAACTATCTGACGTTGTCACGGTATGTTAATGTTATGATTGCATTCTGATGACCACACCTACGTTTTGACTATGTAATCTATTAACGTTGTGACAACTGAAAAAAGTGATATTCCTGGATTTGTTGCCACAACCTAACTTTGTGATGTTGTCAGTAAGTAACCGTGTTCAGGAATTTGGCCACAACAATTATCTGGTTTGGTTGTTATCTGGGTAGTGGGTATCTGTCCATTTCTGTATGAGCGTTTTAACGTGATTTATCTCCTTCTCGTCTAACTGTACATATCACCGCCGTCAAGAGCGTCAAAGATCGCTCTGGCCACCCTGCCAAAAACACTGTAGAAGGAGTCTTGATCGCGCTGACGCTCTGACGTAGATCAACATCTTTTCTTGCATTTAAAGGGGCCGCAAAGCAAACAAGCTTGTTGATCTTTGTGCAGACTGAACACCAGAAATTTATCGGTGGAAAGAACTTTATTGTAGTTAAACGTTTGCTAACAAAATAATATTCTGCAGCAGAAACACTGTTGTGCATGCTCTGACGCTAAAGTTAGCATGAAATTCCGCTTATTTACTGAAAATGAATAACGTTAATGCACATCATCATTAACTCACCAGTATGCACCAGTAACACAAACAATCTAAGACATCTTTTTCCACACATTTTTTTATTTTTTATGTCCCTATACGCAAACAGGGACGCATCGTATATATGATTGGGAAACCCGCCACAGCATTAATCAACCTCTCCTCCATTTTACTTGGGATCAAATGTGATCGGAACCACAGTTTACAGGGTTGCATTCTCTGGAATCCACTCAAGTGGTAGACTTCTACGTAGGGCTGGGCAAAAATATATCAAAATGTATTTTTAAAATAAATTAATAAATACCTTACTTTTAAGTGTATTAAAATAAACTACAAAATACAGTGGCCACACCATGTGTCAAAATAAACTACTGTATTTTTGTATTTTAAAAATACTACAAAATACTTTTACAAGGGAGGGAGCATGAAATTTCTTTACAAACCCTCCATCAATTGGACTATTTGATCTATCCCTTCACAGCTACACTGATTCTGTGGATTAAGTGAACAATGTTTGATAACAAAAGCTTTTCACTGCCCAAGTCATGCAATAAATCTGACATATGCAACTAGCAGATTAAATATTCACATATGCCTGGCTGTTATCTCCCAGATGAAGGTTATTTTTAAAGTTACATAAAGTTGAATGTTTTACAGTTTGCAAATTACTTGTAATTGTAACCTAATTTAGTTACTTGGTGTTTGCTAACAAAGGGCCTTCTGTGTATCAACACTGACTCAATGACAAACATCATTCATAAGAAGACAACTGATGGCACCTGTGTTTGTTTTTTGCATGGAATCAATCGTTGTCACCATTGTTGAGGTTTGTATGAGGAGTGTATTAGTATAAGTGTGTCAGTGAAGTTATTGGTTTACTTTGTCACGGTGCTTTTACAAAACTCACGGTTTTCAACAGTCACAAAAAGTTTATAACTTTATTTGAAGCAGATATTATTTGATTACAGTTAATATTATAGGTGCAAACAACAGCAAATGTACATCTCTTTCATTAGGCTTCCTCAATGTATAAGTGCTTTTATTAAACACAATTTCAAGCACTGAAAGAAAATTAAATTGAATGCAAGTCAAAAACCCAACTAAATCAAACACTCAAAATAATGGTGATTTGTTGAAAATGTCATTTCTTTCAACATTTATTGTGGATTTAAAGGATTTTATGGATTCAATGTAATTGAAATTGACCATCAACAATCAATTCCACCTCAATTCCTAAAAGGAGTTTATATTCAACATACATGACAATAAAGACTTTTCTAGAGAATACATTATAATATAGTCACTGAAAATGAAAGATAATCACGTTCGCACCATTTCTTAGTTAAACCGGAGCTGAAATTATTTTGTATTTGCTTAAGTCGAGTAGTTTTGCTTTAAATTCAATGTTATTTTGATATAAATCTTCCCTTGTGTATGAAATCACACATAACATTGAGAACAAAACAGCATAGCGATGCAAATTCATTGCAATAGAGCATAAAAAGATGATCCAAAGCAATACAGCGTGACAAGAACGCGCATCGGTCCTGATGATCCACAGAGCATAACATTTACATTTATGCATTTGGCAGACGCTTTTATACAAAGCGACTTACATTTTTATTCTATACATTTGTACCACTGAGCTAAAGGAAAGCATAACTCTAATGCACGCAGCATTAATGACATTTATGGCCTTTTATCTTGCGCACAAAAAGTTTGTTAAATGTATAATTTCTATAATGAAAAATCTGTTTTACAAGAAACAGGTTTACAATACACATGCGCTGCCGTGAACAGGGCTGCGTTCAGCCCCGACAAAACGTTGCAAAACATTTTTTAAACGGAAGCGGTGGTGCTGTTGTGATGATGCAAGAGTTGATATATGGCAGCTGAGATGGCCATTCTTTGCGTTTTTTTGGAAGAAATTTCGAAGCCTGATGAAATCGGTATAAATACGTATTGAATACTGCAAAATAAATCTCTTATTACATCTTCAATAGTTGCATCAACCGAGCCACAGCAGACACTTTTGAATGACTTCACTTGGTTCACAATCTAATGTTGACACTGAAATGCGTTATTATTATCTTTTTCCGTGCACAACCGACGAACATAACATATGCTGAAAGTAGCAAGCTAACATGGGGCTGCTCCTCAGTATAATATATTAAGACTTGGCTACTAAGACAAGGACGAAAACTTAACAAAAACTAAATCAATTAAAGCAATTTAATTTATCTCAACCCAGGTCTGGGCAAACTTCCCAGTAGGCCCCAATCAGAGGCCGCAATTATTTAATGACGTCATCACGTAGACTTCTTACAAAGTATTTGAAGTATTTTTGAAACTACAAAAATACAAAAACTGAAGTATTTTGATACAAAATATGAAGCCATTTTCATGAACCCAATCAAATACAAATTACAAAATACTATTTTGTATTTAAAATACGTATTTTAAATACATGTATCATAAATACTGCCTAGCCCTGCTCCTACGTCCCGATTGGTTGCCACCGAAACGCGTTATAGCTCATTTCAATAAAGTTAACCTGATTTCAACTCTCCTTGACACCCTCAACGGTCAAGACGCGCTGTACTGCTCCTCGCCGCTAGCTGACATTGAAAATGAATGAATTCTGGCCACTTTGGCGCTCTCGACGGCGGCAGTCTGAATGCACAGCAAGTCCGAGCTCATGTTTGCAGAAGGGAAGGCCAAATTTTCTCTGGGGAATGGGAAAGTTTACTGAGGGATGGATAGATATTCTTGGGGAAATTGACGCAAATTTTTTGCAAAGGAACGCAATGTTGGGCAGAGGAAAATATTTACCCTCCCTTTTCCTATTTTTCCACCAGTATGTCCCTTCAGTGGCTCAGTAGGCCTACCGCGTCACATCTGTTTTGACAACTTTCATAAAGAAAGACTTGCATATCAAAAATATATAGCCTAACTGTTAAGTTTTCAATATAAGAAGATCCGCACACAGCGGATTCATTGAATACTGTGTGGTGCCCTTGAGCATGGAAGGATTTTTCGGACATTTTAATTTACGTCCTAAAACACATTTGTCTGTTATTTGTACAAATTTCATGATTTAACTTGTTGATTTGACAAAAATAATTTAGCTTTTTTAGTGGTATAGTTTTAATGAAAAACCAGAGGGCTCCCTCAAGTTCATTATTTTAGAGTATAAGAGAGGTCCCTTAAGGCTTATGAGGGGTCCGGGACCTCTCCAGCCCCCCCTCAATTTGAACCCTGCCCTTGTGGCTTTTTGCTTTAAGTTTATCTATTAAAGTAATTGATTTCCACCACCTCTGTCTGCGTCTGGGTTCTCTGTCTACCGTTCATGACACATGAACTCTATGATAAATGTGACGAGATGAAACTGATCATGTTTGTCAGAATGTCAGTGAGAGTAATGAAATGAAATCTGATGAAATAAATGTGTTGTATAGTTTACCTGTGAATAGTGAAGAGAGAAGGATCAGTCCCAGCAGACATATATCACTCTTCTCAGTCATGTTGTGTTTCTCTTACTGAGTCTCTTCTCAACATCTACTTCCTTCATGAGAACATTTGTAACTCTTCCTCTAATGTCTCATTTCCTCTTTTCTCATCGACGGAGTCATGACAATAACAGACTAGAACACATTCTGTTCTTTAGTGGTGATATTTATAAATTACTTCTGTTTTCTTAAAATAGTTTGACACAGTGCTCAGTTATGACTTTTGTTGTCAGAGACTTTAACAGGACTAACATGATGAAGGTTTTCTCCAAATTCATTCAACACAAGACTTTCCTGCCCGAGCAGAGCAGACGCCCAGTCTTCATTAAACCTGATCACACCTCCGTTCTTCTTTTATCTGCAAACACACAAAAGCAGAAGATGAGTGAGGCCATCTTCACAGTTCTTACAAACCACAGATCGAAAGATTACCCATGATGCAGCAGACACAGACATTAATGAGTTCAAAGATTGTACCAATACTGTAGTAGTGTAGTCCAAAAAAGGTGGTGTACTACGCTATTACCGCCGACCTCAAATGACGAAATAAAGTTAGATGACAATTATTACAGTTAAATTTGTTACACTATTGTCTGAGGTCAACTTATGAAGTTCTCCTGGTTTTGAAACTTGAAAACATAAGCAAACAATATGTAATAGGCTATTTTCTACCCAGGTTTTGAGGCCAGCTGGAGAAACGCTCGGTTTGTATGGGCGTGCCGCATAGAAGACTTGGAAGTAAATATCCACTGCGACCATTGGAAAGCAGTTTGCGTAGTAAACTTAAGTTGGATCCTTTTGTGATTTGGTTAGACACGCAACAGACTTATTTTCCGAATGTGATGGAAAGGCTTTGCGTATAGTTTGTATAGCCTAAAGTTGTATGGTTTTTAATAATATATATGACCGTACCTGTCAGCATTTGAGACTCGTGATCGCGAACCGGACAGAAGATCACCGCTATTATGGGTCTCAAATGTTACAAGAGGTTCCATGATAAATAAAGAAACGGGAGACTACCGGCCAAAACGACAGTTTTGGAAGATTAGGATATCACCCAGCACCCGAAATAATAACAAAACACTTCAAAACAGTCTCCATTGTTCCCTTTAATTATGAAGTTATAGGACTGGAAAATAATAAGTAGTTTAATTTTTTTAACACCGTAATCCAAAACACACGAACAGACAAAACAGGAACGAGACGATTAGGGAAATAATCCACATACCAAATATCTGAACGGAACAGATCACACAGAGACGTATAATGATACGTTGGACGTATGACAAACCGCATAGGACAGAGAATGCTAAGGGTTTAAAAGGGAACACTAATAAGGGGAAATTAGTGATGGGCAGATGCAGGTAATGAGACAACTGCCCTTACAGAAATTCAGGATATCAGAGTATAAAAGGGAGACGGCGTGCTGCATTCATTCACCTTTTGTTCTTCGGAGCCTTCAAACATGATCGACTTCGAGACTTCAAACTCTACGTAGAATTACTGCTGGAATCTTACAACCGGTGCAGCGGACTGTCCCTTCCTGCAGCGACTTCCCTTGGGCGTCTCGGGACTGCGGGAAGACCATGGGAAGACCCCAGGGAGATCGAGAATACCATCGGGCTCGACCCCAGCCATTCCATTGCTGATTTGTCGATCCGAGATGGTTCCTGCCCCGTTCCGACAGCCCAGTTTCTCACAAAAGACGGTGTTTGAGAACCAATGTCGAGGATAATCAGCAGCCCTCAGCACTCTCAGTCTACAGTGCGTTGTGGTACATCATGGCCAGGCTGGTAAGTCAGCAGAGCCGATTTTCCCCACGGAGGGGGATCCCCACTGCCAGCCATCGAATCACCTCCCGGGAGGTCGGTCCCTGGGAGCCTGACAAGAGCTTCCCAAACCGTCACAGTGGCTACGGGATAAGATCCGTCTCGGCTACGCGATCCAACTCATGACAATGACCCTTAAGCAGTCCTAAATCATCTTTTAGCATTACAACATTATTTTTCCGTTTTTGTGTCTGTATGTGTGCTGTGGAAGAGTTAAAAGTGACTGCATGTAAAAATTGTTTATAGAACTGAACAGGGCCCAATACCATAAAATGTAATGTTTTGTGAATTGTTGCAAGCTGCCTTGGTGTCAGAGCTTGATATTTAGGTGCACCCGATATATGTACATCATTTAAAGTAAACAAAAAATTTACCTGTCTCTTCCCAGTAAGCCTCACGCTGTAACTGAACACAAGACTACTTCGCTCTGTTATTGTCTGTCTAAAGATGTTACACCAAAGCAGAAATGTGCAGCATATCTGTTCAGGAACACACTGGTTGCCATGAAAATACAGCATGAGATTATGATTGTTACTTTCAAATGTAAATGCAGATTTACACATTTGGACCCCATAACTTGACAGAATCTGCTAGATGTGTAAGCTGAGAAACATTAAAGCAGATGTGTTCTCTACCATATAATGTTCCGGTCTGTATCACAAATTTATGTAAAGCAAAATCAGCCTTCTGTAAAGCTTGACGTGAGATGTTATCCATAAGAGGCACATACATCGTATAAACCAAAAGCAACCATTGGTTTAGGTATTGCGCGGGCCCCTTAAAGAACAGCAAATGAGTAGTACAGAAGCTGATTTTTTAATTCTCATGCTTTCCACAATCGTAACTTGTCCAATGATGAGGAGTGCATGTGACCTCCTTGGGGGCGTAAGTGACAGCAACGACTATTAAATACTTGTTTTCTTCAATGAAATGAGCTGTCTAACCACAGGGTCAGGACCTGAAAGGACAGCATGTATGTACTCTGGCACAAAACCAGTTATTATATTAAAATGTGGCAATAATAGAAGTGGTGAGATTCCTTTTACGCCCCTTAAAGTACAGCCCTCTTGTGAGGCCATTATTGCATCATCCTCCTGTAACCGGATGGTATTATTCTCTGGCTAGGTTTAGGTAACGACTATGCCCCCCTGGGAATTGCACCCAAGGAATCCAATAAACAATGGAACACAGGTTCGGTGGTGCAAGGAGCAGACAGAGACGTGTAATTGCTTTCGACAAGGAAGCAGAGGCGCACATGTTTTTTAGTTTATTATAATAAACTTTTTTTTTTTTAAACGCACAAGACTACAAATGGACATCTTCAAAACATGCGTAAGGGTCATTCAAATTTCAATAAAATGTGGAAGGATAAATTGGACCATACCCGAGTATAGAGGCAGAGAAGGAAAACTCTAACAGAAATGTGTAATTTAAGTTCTTCTTCTTCGGTTTATGGCGGATGGCACCAACGTAAAGGTGCATTATCGCCACCTACTGTGTTGGAGTATGGTCCAGAGTTTGGGCAAAAAAACATATAATCTAAGTTACCACACTATATCAATCTAATAAACACCCAGGGTGCGGCCGATAAATTGTCCGGGGGCAACTGCGGACATTCGGTTAAAAAACGTATAGGTCTAACTTTACATATCAAGTTTCTCTTATAATTTTATGGCGACTTGCATATTTATGGCTACTCACATTTATCCTTCCTGTAAAGGGGAAAAATATCCCGGATTTTAAATATCAAGACTTATACGTTTCGCACACCGGACGCGCGTCACGCCATGTTTCAAGATTGGAACACATCGGTTATATAATGGTACACACAACGAAGTTTTACTGAAGTTTGTTTTCCATTTTCGGCGTCTGGCGGAGGTTCTCCTTCTTACAGTTCAGATGCTCAAGAGGCGACGCGGCGTTGCGCGTCCGGTGTGGGACCCACAAACATACTTTTATATTTGACATGGAAGTGACTGATCTGTCAAGTTACTTCTTTTAAATAAAGGCAACACACAGTGTAAATACCGATGGATAGATAAGTAAATTAATTGATAACTGCCTGAAATTCGCGCTTAAATTGCAACGGGGTGGAATGCGTAACTGTTGATACGCATTTCAAGTTACGGGAGCGTAAAATAATGTACGTTTTAAGCGCATACCTTGCGTCCAAATGGTACGCAATAGTAACATTGCATGCGTACAAATATTAACGAATTGTACAATTGCACTTCACGTATGAGTTTGTACGTTTTGATTATTTAGACCAGGATCTGGAAGATTCAGTTTAAAATGTGATGATAAAAGATTTTAACTTAAAAAAACTATGAACATATTAAGGTCGTCCCTTTTGGAGAATGATCTATGATTTTAATACAAATATTATTCTTAGACCATAGTAAAAATCATGGTTAGTTGTTTAGGGTTTGCTTGAAGTGCAAAAGTTATTCAGAGTTTATTATGATTTGTGTACATTGAAGTAACTTGGTATATTTTTTAAGTATTGCTACAGTAAAACAAATTCATTCAGTGGCACTTACAATTGTCTTCAGAAAGTCTTTAGAATGTTACTATTGCGTCCAAATGGTACGCAATAGTAACATTGCATGCGTACAAATATTAACAAATTGTACAATTGCACTTCACGTATGAGTTTGTACGTTTTGATTATGAGACCAGGCTGGAAGTGGGCATATCTGGAAGATTCAGTGTAAAATTTGATGATAAAAGATTTTAACATAAAAAACTATGAACATATTAAGGTCGTCCCTTTTGGAAAATGATCTATGATTTTGATACAAATATTATTCTTAGACCAGTAAAAATCATGGTTAGTTGTTTAGTATTTGCTTGAAGTGCAAAAGTTATTCAGAGTTTATTATGATTTGCGTGCATTAAAGTAACTTGGTATATTTATTAAATATTGCTACTGTAAATCAAATTCATTCAGTGGCACTTACAATTGTCTTCAGAAAGTCTTTACAAAGACTGCAGACTTTCACAAAAAACCTTTATTGTTTTATATCTACAGATCACTTGCAGATGTCTTCATATAACATTTATAAAAATACCACCTCGATTTATTCTTGCGTTCCAGCCTGGTCTCATAATCAAAACGTACAAACTCATACGTGAAGTGCAATTGTACAATTCGTTAATATTTGTACGCATGCAATGTTACTATTGCGTACCATTTGGACGCAAGGTATGTGCTTAAAACGTACATTATTTTACGCTCCCGTAACTTGAAATGCATATCAACAGTTACGCATTCCACCCGTTGCAATTTAAGCGCGAATTTCAGGCAGTTATCAATTAATTTACTTATCTATCCATCGGTATTTAAACTGACACTGTGTGGTGCCTTTATTTAAAAGAAGTAACTTGACAGATCAGTCACTTCCATGTCAAATATAAAAGTATGTTTGTGGGTTCCACACCGGACGCGCAACGCCGCGTCGCCTCTTGAGCATCTGAACTGTAAGAAGGAGAACCTCCGCCAGACGCCGAAAATGGAAAACAAACTTCAGTAAAACTTCGTTGTGTGTACCATTATATAACCGATGTGTTCCAATCTTGAAACATGGCGTGACGCGCGTCCGGTGTGCGAAACGTATAAATCTGGATATTTAAAATCCGGGATATTTTCTCCCTTTACAGGAAGGATAAATGTGATATGCAAGTCGCCATAAAATTATAAGGAAACTTGATATGTAAATTTAAACCTATATGTTTTTTAACCGAATGTCCGCAGTTGCCCCCGGACAATTTATCGGCCGCACCCTGGGTGTTTATTATATTGATATAGTGTGGTAACTTAGATTATACGTTATTTTCCCCAAACTCTGGACCATACTGCAACACAGTAGGTGGCGATAATGCACCTTTACGTTGGTGCCATCCGCCATAAAACCGAAGAAGAAGAACTTAAATTACACATTTCTGTTAGAGTTTTCCTTCTCTGCCTCTACACTCTAAAAATGGCTGGGTTATTTTTTAACCCATACCGCTGGGTTGAGTCCGTTGGGTTGTTTTGTTGGGTTATTTTTCCACATGATAAACACTTTTTGGGTAGTTTTAGTTTTCAAGGTGTTGGGTTAAACCCGCTGGGTTAATGTGCGGGGTTGATTTGCTCACCGCTGGGTTATTTGAAGAGTCTCGCGCGCTTACCGCCCTGATGACGTTGAGTGTACTTCGTAACTTTCATTTTTATAAAGAACAAAGGGGCAAAGTCACTGGCTGGAGCAATTTAAAGCTACGTTTTTTACGTTTTAAGTGAATATTTATTGAAATAAGAATAATTTGTAACGTTTTGCAAGGCAACAGTGTCTTTACTAACAGTGATGTAATTTAGACGACCAGCAACTGTTACCTCAGATCACCATTGACCTCGCATAGTCCTGTGAAGATGTGCGAAAATGCGAATTAATACAATTTTAGTGAACCCCATCACATGTAAGCTAAGTTTATGAACTTTAGTGAGAATTTAACAAAATTTGAGTCAAACCGGCGAGTGCCCCGCTAGCGCGGTCAAGCATTCCCGGTTCAGGAACCCCTCTCTCGGTGTCCACTCTGGATATTTAGCGGCCAGTCAATTATGTTGCTCCCTCTGTTTTAAACCAAACATTTCAAGGTTTGTGCATATATTAAAGAAAGACGAGTGTGGTATAGTCTGTATTTAATGAGTTGATTTGCTGCACGTGTGGTTTCTTAGTGTATTAAATGGTGTAATTCATAACGTATTAAACATAATTTATATGTCTTAAGTTATTTTTATTAATTGACATTTGTTGCTACATATTGTGGAGTATGTTTATTAGTCATTTATAATGTTATTTATAATGCTTGTTAATGTTTGATATGAAACATTTTTAATTATTATAATTAAACTGTTTACTTTTAATTATGCAAATCTAAAAATATTGCTGTAACTTGGTGTAAAAGTTAACATTTTTATTAACAATTATTTTTACAGTCAAATAAAAAATTATTTTTTAAAAATAAATGTCAATTGTCTTGATTGACAATGAAGTACAGAATGAATTAAGAATAACCCAGCAAGAATAACCCAGAATTAAACACATGAATAGTTAAAATGACTACATTTTGGGTTTTTTCAAATAACCCAGCATGCTGGGTCATCATGTGTAACCCAGTGTGCTGGGTTACTTTAACCCAGCATGTGTTCTGTCCAATATTTACCCAGCGCTGGGTTGCCAATTGGGTTGTTTTTAACCCAGCCATTTTTAGAGTGTATACTCTGGTCATTTACACTGTCTTTGCATTAACGTTGGTTATCATAACTATGACTTCTTGTGATAAAGATCAATTAGATGAACTGCTTAAAAAAGGCCAGGCAGTTACTGCAACGCTCAATAGCATTGACGATATAAATCAAATGGATGGCCTGATTAAAAAAGGGCAAACTGATGCTGCAAAGCTCAGCCAAGACTACTGCAGAACTGAGCTGGATGAACTTCTGAAACAAGGTCAAACGATTATTCAAAACCTCAGCCATGACGGTCCCAAAGTTCGACTGGAGGAGGTCCTAAATCAAAGCAGAGAGCTTATTGAACAGCTGACCCAGAATGACCATATGGTCCATCCAGTTTCGGTAAAGTAATATATGATATTATGCAAATATAACTTTATTTAAATATTAATAAGACGTTATGTATCTAAGTGAATTGACAGAATTTTAAAAGATTAATATAAATTATTAAGATGTCGTTTCTTATCTGCCAAACCTGTGTAACTGGTGATGACATACACGGCTTTTGTAAAATTCTACTTTATTTCCACAGGCAAAGAAGAATGCAAGAAAGTCCACTTATAAAGTAAGGTCAAGAAAGAGAGATAAACCTATATTTGTGAATAAATCCAGACAAATCCCCAAGCCATCTATATCCACCCATCATGGTAAGTTCTACTGAGCTAACGGAAAATGTTATGTTAATATTAGGGCTGTCAAAATTAACGCGTTAACTCGACATGATTAATTTCTGGAATTAACGGCGATAATTTTATTAACGCATTAACTCATTCCCGCCATGTTTTACCCCCAATTCAACCCTCGCCGCGTTCATTCCTCGTCGCGTAAATAGCATGGGTGACACGAGCGAGCTGGATGCGGTGTCGGAAGAACCCGTTGGCCCTCTTGATGGACAAGAACTGTAAACTGATTAATATTGTCGAGGACACGGCCCTCGCAGAATTTTTGAAAGCGGCAACTTTAGACACATTCTACAAGCTACCGTCGAGAGGCACAGTGATGACTAAAATCAACTGACGCTGAAAAGAAAACGAAGGAATAGGATTTGGCTTCAGCGGATATGTTGCTTTGACAGAAGACCACTGGACCTCCGTTAGTAACAACAATTATCTGGTGTGACGGCGCATCACATCACTAAAACCTGGAAACTAATGTCGTTTGCTTGAACCTTAATGAAAACAGAAGAGCTTCACTCTGTAGAGGTATGTGCTCAACAGTTTCAAATCGTGGCACACAAGTGGAAAATTTAAGAAAAAAATTGATTTCTCGAAAAGAAAAACGTTCCATTCACTTATTTGCTAAGAGCAATGGCTAAATTGCCAAAATTGTTTAGAATTAAAATAGTTATTTGGATTTGTCAATAATTAAAAAGAAGAGACGAATGTAATATCCGCTTCTTGTCATTTATCTTTCTGTTCTGAGAACAGTAGACTACACAGAAAACGTGAATTTTTCAATCATATTTAGTATTGTGATTAATCGAAATTAATTCAAGAAACCTTGTGATTAATTAGATTAAAAAAATTAATCGTTTGACAGCCCTAGTTAATATGTCATTCATTTATTGAGAATGTAAGCATAAACTGTAGTATTTGACTGTTAGTAAAGTGACATCATGTAAGCTGGCTTACTGAATAATAAACTAAAACTGTTCAATGTGATTTTACCACAGGTAAGAGATTATCTTAATTAACAATGCAAAGCAGTGTGTATGTGGTAAAAGCCCTGTGGCTTTCTTTTATATTCAATACTTTATGGAATGAGTAGTGCCCATTTTGTACAGTATATGATATTTGCATTTGCCAAGCACATTGTTGCAAACAAGAGTTTATTATGTTGCTTGACACTTATTTAGAATAATAACAATATAAATGTTTTTGAATGACATTTGAATTTGACGTTTATATGCTTTCTCTTATCAGATTTAGAGGCTAATAAATCAAAGACAAAGCCAACAGTTCAGCAAGGATTTCGTCAGCAAGATCATGGTTAGTTTCAAATCATCTCATTAGTATTAAGTGTAAACCTACTGTTTGTTCTCTGATCATATAGGAGGTTTGGGTAAACTCCTTATGATAAGCTATATAATGTATAACATTTTTTCAGTGTTTTGATTACTCGCTCTGTCAGCCATGAATATTTTGCCTCTCTTCGGTGTTCTTTTGAAATAAGAAAATTAAATTTAAAGTATGATGACAATGACAACCTAATTTTTAAGTAAATAGTCATTTTAATATTTTATTAAAATGAGTAGTTAGTCCATTCTATCACCTATTGGAAGTCAAAAGTTATGTAGATTGTCATTTTTTTATCATCATGTTCATTGTGATGTTTTCATCTGACAGAAACCCTTCTGCATGAATTGCAAGACATGTTGTCAAGCATTGGTGATAACTTTCACTCGGAGAACACCTCAGCATCGTTAGATTGGGGAACGAGGGCCGCATATTCATCTGAAAAATGGAAGGAGGCTAGAGCATCTTTAATAAGCAACATGCTTGCGACAGAGCACATCATACCCCATATTTGCCAAAAGTGCAAGGCAAATGAGGCAGTGTTTAAGTGCAGAGAATGTTTACCAATGCAGTACATTTGTATGGAGTGCGACATTGTTGTGCACAGTACACATGTGTTTCACAACAGAAGCTCTATGATTGCTGGATTCCACAAGGCAGTAGCTCCCACTACAGTGATAAAGCAGGACCCTGATGGGCGATACTTTCATCATCATGATTGTCTGTAAACTTCTAACATTTTAATTGTTTGAAATCTTTAAAGTTTATGTACGAGCCATATGCTATTTTTTGTATTGTCTTATTTTAGCTCGACTTTTACCAATGGCGCTACCAGTTTCCATCTGCCAGTGTGGAGAGAAAAAGTACAATGTTGGAAAAGGAAGGTCCATTACTGTTATCAACATGACAGGTAAATGTCCAATTGATTATTAAAAATGAATAATTGATTGTCACTATTTTTAGTAATAACACATTTGTCAAAGACTTGAGTTGTTATTTAAACAGATTATCAAAAATATAGCAAGTTTTATTGTTTAAAAATTGTTTGTTATGTTCTTGTTCAAAGAGTAACATTGACTTTGTTAAGTAGGTGAGAAAATATAAAAATGAATTTAAGCATGTTTATATAAATTGCGTTTGAAATGGATTAAGGAAAGATAATGACTTATGGTACATGTTACTGAACGTTTGTGACCGTCATGAAGACTTACAAAAGTTTAATCTTTTTAATATTTAATGCTCCTTTAATTCCATGAGCTGACATAAAAATTACTTTCTAGGTCGCTATGATCTTTCAATACCCCGGCTTTACTGTGAAAGATGCCAAGAAAATTGGGCACCGGGTTTGAGAGAAGTTCAAGATACTGGCTACGGGCCTGGCACAATTAATTTCAGCACACTTTATGATTTTGAAGTATTCCTGTCCTTTGAGGATTTGAAAATGGCTGCCCCTGGTTTGTCTCGTTTAGCATTCATTAGAATGCTTAACATGAAGACGGCACACTATGGCAGGGTAGGGATACTTGTCTGACCATACTTAACTTGTGATGAATGGCATACTCCATTCTTTGATTGAGTGTTATGTACATTTTATTCTTATTTTCAAATAGAGTGGAAATCTGTGTGGGGATGCTTTTTACAAGAGCTTTCTTGAGTGGTCTATCTGTCGATATGAAGTTGACAAGATCTGCGGCGCACAACATTTCAAGTGTACTGCTTGCACCCCTCTCATGCTAGCAGTTGCAGTCGATGGCAACCGCAAACTTCACCGCTTCAAAAAGGCTGGAAAGTAAGTCCTTTATCTATTTGTTTACGTTTTTTAAGCAAATATTTTATTGAGATATTTGGACTGATATATTTATTTATATATACTGGTGAAAAGTTCACCAGTTTATCTTTAAAAGGGTTTTAAAGGGGTCGTATGACATGGCTTAAGCGAATATTATCGTTTGTTTTAGATGTAATAAAATATGTATGATTGATTTAAGGTTCAAAAACGCTGTATTTTCCACACAGGTGCATGTTTGTATCTCCTCTTTGCCATATTTGGAACATCAGGTTCCAAAGCAATTGTACTGACATGTATGGCCACCTTACTTGCGTATACATTTGGGCGGTCTAAGTCAAATGAGACCACCACCTGATGTAGATTTGTGGGTGTGTGGTTACACAAGGCATTTCAGGCAGGTCTGGGTGAGCATTCGCTTTAGATAGAATGCGTGCGTCTTTTGTTCTGACACTTTAATTTTTGCACTTTTACATGTCTAATATATGCATGGGCAATGTATAACACACCAAAGACAAAGAAAAACACATATTTCTGGTGAATCACTCCTTTACAACATTTTTGTCAAGTCAACACCAAATATTTAAATGGTAGAGTACATGTGTCATTTCAAAACTATCAAATCACTATTTTAACCTTGGTGCAGCATGTTTTCCAGGTAGCAGAACAATTTTGCATACCCCATCATCAGTGCAACAATTCTTAAAGATTGCCCTGAAATTAGGAATTTAAATTTATATCCATTTAAAATATATTGTTAAATATCTGTTCTGTCTAATCCTTTCATTAGTTCAAAGGAATCTGGCTACTTTGATGGAGTGTTCCTCTGCAAGGATGATGACGTTTCCTCGTTTGTTGATGATATCTGCAAAAAAGTACCACATGTAAGTTTGCCTGCAAGTACTTGTATGAAAACATCACGTTCTTTTATTTGTATTATTTTATTTCCGGTGCCTGTTTTATTTGTCCTTTGTTTCATGCAGGCACCTGGGAAAGGTGTCTGTGGATCTGCAGAGTTTGCAGCTGCTAAAGAGTCTTCAAGAAAGAGCAGCAGTAGATTAGATGAGGAGGGAATTGAGGTGGCTGTCTGCAGGCATGGTGTTCTTTTGAGAGCACTGAATATGTTCAGAGGAGAGATATATGCATATCCATTGTATCTGCATAAGGAGCTTTGCACTGAAAATGTCACATTTTTCTGTGCTGACATAATGTGTAAATACTGGCCATACTTGATCAAAGTGTGCAGGGTCTGCCCTGAACTAAGGAACCTTCTCGATCAAAAGCCATTCCTCTCAGTCATGCATGCTAAAGTACATGGAATAAAATGTGAGGTAATTAAAATTGTTGTATTGTCTCTTCTAACTTAAACTACAACTGTTCTTTTATCTGTAGAAAAAAACTGCATTTCCTAAACTAGTTCTCCCCCAATAGATCAAATGGAGTGGTAGCTATCAAACTGGTGCTGCCTATACCATGGGAGAGGAAGTGGAGCAGGCAAATAGCTTTTTGTCAAGGATTGCTATAAGCACAAAGTTCATGTCTAAAGCCGGTGTGTATTTCCCAAAAAGTAGTTTCCAAAAAATGACAATACTGTTCTATTATAGCAGTGTGTGCATACCGTTGTTGTTGTCTTGAAATTTAAAGGTCGTACAGAAATGCTCACACTGCAGTGCATTGGGTGGAACAAAATCAAAGTCCAAAACATGTGCAAAACTCTTTGTACAAGACATAGGAAGGTAATGTCTTTGTGTGTTGAGTGCAAAACATTGACTGATAATAATAACAATTAAGCATTCTTGGCTAACTGGTTTAGAGTGTTTAGACTCAACAGAATCTCAAAAAGGAGAAAGAAAGCCTTGAGGACATGAAAAGTGAACTGGCCGTGGATAATGGAGTCATCAAGCAGTGAGTCACAGAAGTGTAGGAATGGGCCCACACTGGTATGTAGTTGCTTCAAAACGAACCATTAATGAACACGATTGAGGAGATGGCTGTCAGCATCAAACAACAACGTCATCATCTTTACAGACACACCGTTGAGTGTTTGCATGTAAATTAATTGATTCTGTTTTTGCTTGCATTACCGGTTAAAGGTTTTTCAATAGATGAGTGAAATGTTTTGCTTTATATTTTTAGAATCATTGCTTAAAAGGTTATGCTTAAATGTCTTAAGTTGGTAATAAAAAGAGTTAATATTTATTTAATATTTTATTTTATTTACAAAACTCAAGTATTCATTACAATATTGTTTAAAAGGCATTTATGGGAATAAACCCTAAGTTGCTTGATAAAATACCAAGAGAATATTTCTGCAAATTCTATACAGAGGTGACTACACTGAAGATGATATAAATAAAGTAAAAATTTTATGAATAGATAATAAAGTTTAAAAAAAGGTTTGATGAGCTTTCTATGTTTAGTAAAATGTGGAAAAATATGAATGAGTAATTATTCTTAAACGTTTTATCAGTTGTGTATATATAAATAGTAATGTTCTATAAAATGCCTAAAAAATTTTTAATTGTTTCAGCCACAAACAAAGGGAGAAACAAGATAAGAAGAAAAATCAATATGGAGAAAATAGCTGGCTACTGCAATTGAACAGCATAATGCTCTTGTTGACCCTTTGTTAAAGATTGTGTCCATTGAAGATGTTCTCGAAACGGATTATGTTTTTCCATGGCAGGTGTCAAGGCAAGGTACATGGTACACTACAGGTTATTTATTAACATATAAGTATACTGGTATGTTATGATATGTTTTTTCTTTGCACAATTTAGACTCTGTCAATCTCTTAACAAAGAAGAAGGTTTTTGACAAGGTCATGCTAATTCAGCGACTGGAGGAGGAACAGGTCATTCTTGTCCAAGAGGCAAAACAACACTGGCTTTCTATGCAAAGTCGGCAGGACAAGATGACCAGTTTGCTTGACACAATCAACGCTGGTGGTACGTACGTAACATTGTTATTTATTTTAAATGTGTTATAATACATTATTGAATCTCATAACGCTTGTCTTTCAAATTGCTTTAGGAAACCCTTGGAATCTTTCAGAAGAGGGGATTCAAGGGCTTCACTTTATGTTGCAGAGACGACTAGACCAGCTTACAGCTCACCGGGACACTCTAAAAAAGAGCTATCAAATGATAGACAACATGACAACTTGCAGTACTGTGGAAGATGAATACGTAAGCTGTCTGGAAGACCATCTTTCCAGCAGTACTGATCAGAGCTCTGATGAAGATGATACATCTGTTTATTAGCAATGTGTGTTAACATTGTGTGTGTGGGTGTGAGCATGTGCGTTCATCTATGTTTGTGAGTTTGAGGCATGAGAAAAAAGAAATATTAAATAGATATTTAACAATTCTACTACGTTGTCATGTATTTTCTTACATTCCATTTCTGTGTTTAAATTACTTGTAGATAAGAATCATATTACGATCAAAATGTAATGTAATGACTGCCAAACTTATTTGAAGACCTTTGAAGAACCTGTCTAGCTAGTGAGACATGCACTTATAATGTCTGATGCTCTCTCAGATTAGGTTAGAGGTCATGTCTTCATTGTGTGGTCCATTGCAATAGACACATCATGTCTTAACTTCTAAGATACTGTACAGGGTGGCATCTACACTGCTTTAGATGGACTAAACAGCTGAGGACGTGGGTTGACTGCAGTGGTACCGGACAGACCCATATTTGGAGCCAGAATATTTAGAGCAGGGGTCCCCAAACTACGGCCCGCGGGCCGAATGTGGGCCGCAAACAGATTTGGACCGGCCCTCCGAACAACACCTGAGACATATTAACAATTTTCTTGTAAATATACTTCACTTGTATCCAGTGGCGTTGCTAGGCCCTTTTTAGGGGAGCTAAAGCCCTCCTAAAGAACTAGCTCAGACCCCCTAAAATATTGTGAGTAATAGTGTAATCTGTACAAGAATTCGAGATCGCTTTATAGTCCTGTTTAAAACCCTTATTTTGATAACTGTGTTAGGCTGCGTAATTTAGCGCATTCTTCAGTTCTCACAGCAGCACATTTGAGTGAACGCCATAAGCAGAGTAACGTTACAAGAGGCAGCATTAACATGAGATCTACATCTTTGCCATTCTTTGTTATAAATGCAGCTTAATGACGCGGGAGCGATTCAAGACCCTTTCCAATCCACTGTAAAAAAGTTTTGTCTGCGCCCCCCCCCTCTTTTAACTAACGTTAGCACCTAACCTCCAGCAAAATGAAAGCATCACTTCACACCAATGACGGCATACTTTGGAAAACGATCATAATGATATTGTAATGCACAGAAATGTGTAATTCATGATGCTGTTCTGTTTTATTTCTATGCACCTAAGTTATAGTGTCTTTCAGACTCAAATTTTCCTAAGTTATTGCCTAATTATTTGTTAAATTCACCTGCCAACAGAATGGTATGTGCAACATAACGTACAGCTGATGTGCAAACCAGCGGAAAATTTCAAAGAGACGGCAAAATGGCCAAGCAGTTGGGAAAGATAAAGGTTAATTAATATGCATAAGTAAATGTTTTGATATTGAATAGCACTCAATATGAAAAAATGTCATTATGATAGTAATAAAAATGCCCTTTAAATAGGCTGAAAAGTAATCATTTATCTGTACTGTGCATAACAAAATAATCTATTCTACCATTAGGAGGCATAATAAATACATTTCAAATCATATTTAAATCTCCACAATAAATTCACTAGTACCTCCGGCCCATGTTATTTTCTGTTACAAACCGACCTGGCCCACCATTAAAGACAGGGAGAATTATGTGGCCCTTGAAGAAAAAAGTTTGAGGACCCCTGATTTAGAGGGATTTCATCCCAATCATGTTTTACACATTCTCAACCCATTTGAATGCTTTTGCCTTTTTTGTATCCAAAGTCTTATGGCCTTTGTGAGACATCATTAGCTCGGCTTTGTCTGGAACATGTCTGAAACCATTAATTTGTTTAGTTTTAAGAAATTACTCTTCCTGAATGATAAATTGGTATAGAAGCCGAGAAGGGCTTCTGAATCATGAGATTAAATGTGCTGATTAAGGATGATCCACAAAAGAGCCAAACTGGTGCTTTGATAGAATTTACTAGTAATTATTTAGTTATCAATCAATATGTATGTGTCCTATTTATATATTATGATGAATTGAATAACTTCTTTATGTTTATAATTTAAGTTCTAGCATGTGTCTTTTGAGTCAAACATACAGAAGGTAGCCCCACAGTCTCTACATGTCTTTATGTCCCTGGAATATAGTACCGAACATGTCTGTCCAGCCGACTATGGCTGTCCAGGTCACATGGGTCACAGTAGACCCTTCTCTGTATGATCAGAACTCAGTTCAAGCACACTGTAAAAAGTGATTTTTTGATCTTGTAAATAATGGAAACATTATTCAAGTACGTTTTACAAACAAATACTATTTTGTCGTTTTACTTGAAAATGGCATGTTTAATTCAGTACATTACTTGCAGTTTCTTTGTCATTTATTGTTCTAAAATACATATGTAAATTTAAATACAATCTCCTAAGTAATATTTACTTAGTGTTCGCCATCTAATCAAATCACACCAAAAAATGAAAAACTCAAGTAAAATTTAATCAATACAGCAATATAATTGATGCGCATGCGTCTTTGGCTCCGAGTCCGAACTGGCGCGCACAGAGGAAAGGAATCGAGTCTTCACGACGGATAATGTGAATTTTACCACGGTAAGTTATTAATATGCTTATAAAGTAATTGAGGTATGTTTGCAGAAAAGTGTAGAGTTATTAAGCTATCTGCAGTTCCAGTGGTTTGTGCCTAAGTTACCTTTTCTTTTTATTATCAAGTTACGGATACGGATGCTAGCAGTGTTCGTGTTAACAATGTTAACAGATTTTTGGATAACGTTAAAACATAATCTTAGTTTTGTTTTGTTAAACACATGAATAACAGAGTTAAATCATTAATACATGAAGCTATTCATTTTAGTTGACAGACTTGCACCACCATCCGTTATTAGCAAATGGCATCTCTGTTGATGACAATTGTCTTAAGTTTTATATAACGTTAATCTTGTCAGACGATTATTGTAAAAATGTGTATTAACATCCGTGAAAACTTTGCTCGAGGCTTTGCCGTCGTGTTCGAGCATTCTGTCCCAGAAAAGTTCAAGCTGCCGAAATGTAATAATCACCATGTTTTTCGCGTATTAATCACACAGGATTAAGGTTAGTTTTTAAAATGCACGTGTAGGCCTACAAGCCAAACTTTAACTTTATTTATATTGTTTACCTATACTATCGGGTATGATAGCTATATATAGAAATCGATAAGGTACTGCACACTTTTGCAATTACACAAGTCTAAATGCTTGTTTAAATTATTAATTATTACTTTTTTAATTTACATAACTGCATAACCACAGTCAATGAATTATAAACGTAAATTTAGTTGTAAGCGTACTTCATGTCAGTAAGATCAGTAAATTTATTTAAAATTGTTAAAAAATTATTCTGACATGAACATTTCTTACATTTTTTTACAGATATTCCACTCCCTATTCAAGCTAATGCAAGGTAAGTTGGCAATACTTTATTACAGCACACTTCACAGATAGATAACAATAAGTATGCATTCACATGTACATCATTTGTTTACTGTAGGTGCCAGAGCATGAGGTGGTTATGTAAAAAATGCAGCTTTCAGTCAAACCGAAGACTACAGCTATTAAAACACTTAAGGCTCAAACATGGAAATGCAGGCCGTCAATCATCAATACCATGTCTTTATGCTGATTGTCCTTGTTCATTTAAAACATTTAATGCTCTTCAGATACACTTATCCCGAAACCACATGGAATCAGACAAACCAAGCGAGGTGCTGTCACTTAGTTGTCTAATATGCAGTTCAATTCCATTCTCTTCGGAGAAGCAATATTTTGAGCACCTTAGAAGCCATATGAGGAGGTACGAGGTAGTGACATGTGTGTTCAAAAACTGCAGCTTCAGTACAAACATTTATTCAACCTTTGCGACTCATAAAAACAGGAAACACAATACACACTCCATTGAAGATTTTAAAACTGAAGTCTTGAAAAAATACCCAAATCCTGCTGCTTTTCAAAATGATCTAGAGGTCTCTGATGATGACACAGAACTTGATGAAACTTTGGTTGATGCAGGAGAAAACTTGCCTGAAGTTGTAAAGAAGAAGTTTGGACAACTTCTTCTAAAGTTGCAAAGTAATTTCAATGTGTCAGGCAAGTGTATTGATCATATTGTAGATGACCTTCAGTTCCTATCTTCCTCTGCATCTGCTCCAGTTTTGACAGATGTTGTTGAGTCCACTTTGAAGAAACATAACTGTGAAGTACATTCAGCAGTTATCTCAGATTTGGTGAAAAATCTTTGTGAATCACACCCTTTAAGTTCAGCTTTAGGGAAAGATGGGGCTTTTTCAACGTCATTTAAGAGGTCACAATTCATGAAAGCACATTTTTCAGTCATTAAACCAGTAGAATACATACTACACAATAAAGACAACAGAACATTCCAGTATGTTTCAATACTGCAGTCGTTATTGCAAATCTTGAAGAATGTAGAGGAGAAAGACTTGTTCACTCAAAGAAAATCTGGATGTGCATCACATTACCAGTCCTTCCAAGATGGATCTCACTTCTGTAAAAATGATTTTTTTGCTGGAGATATGGACAGATTAAGTCTTATTCTGTATATCGATGACTTTGAAGTGTGCAACCCCTTGGGAACTTCCCGCAAGATCCACAAAGTCACGGCCGTCTATTGGGTGTTAGGAAACTTTCCAGCATATGCACGATCAACACTAGCTTCTATTAATTTAGCTATTCTGTGCAAAGCAGATGATACAAAGCGATTTGGATTTCAGAAAGTTTTAGAGCCACTCCTGAAAGATCTTCAAAGCTTGGAAAAAGATGGTGTTTTTATTCACCACCAACTGAACTTTATTCAGTTACCCACCAGATGTGTTACATGACCTTCTTGAAGGTGTCGTTCCATTGGAACTGGCGTTGTCATTTCAAGCCTTCATCAAGAAGAAATATTTTTCTCTTGTGGAGCTCAATACTTGCATTCAACAGTTCCCTTATAAGTGGAGTGACCAAACAAATCGTCCGCATTTGATTCCTGCTCATTTTGCTACCAAAAGATCTGTAGGAGGTAATGCACATGAAAACTGGTGTCTGTTGCGTCTGTTGCCTCTCATAATAGGTTTGAAAGTACCTGTGGATGATGAAATATGGCAGATGTTAATGACCTTAAAAGACATCGTGGAACTTGCAGTGGCCCCAGTTCATACTGAGCAGAGCATCTGCTACCTTGGCACTTTAATATCTGAGCACCGAAACAGATTTCTGGAAGTTTTTCCTCAAGAAAGGCTCCTCCCAAAACACCACTTTCTGGAGCACTACCCTGAGCTTATTCAGGAATTTGGTCCTTTGGTAGCCCTGTGGACCATGCGATTTGAAGCTAAACATGGCTTTTTCAAAAAAAATGTCAGACAAACTGGCTGTTTCAGGAACATACTGCTGTCCCTTGCAAAAAAACACCAGCTCATGATTGCATTGCATCTCCATGATTCAAATGTGACAAAGTCATCACTTTCAGTCACAACAACTTCACAAGTCTCTGTGGATGTGCTAAAGGATGGCATAAAAGATTTGGTGCAACACAGGTATCCACATGTCACAGTGGTGCATGTTGCAAATAATGTGCACTTCTCAGGCACCAACTACAAACCGGGGATGTTGCTATGTCATGGTTTCACTGCAGACTTGCCAGACTTTTCTGAGGTGTTACAGATTATCTTGGTTTGTAACAAACTGGCCTTTGTTGTCAGACTACTAAGCACATGGTATAATGAGCACTTTAGGAGCTATGAGTTGGAACACACAAGCAACATTCAGATACTGGAGCAAAAAGAAATGGTTGACTACTATCCTCTGGCTGCATACACTGTTGCAGGAAGACGACTGACTACCTTAAACCACTACATTTCCCCTTCTGTTTAGGTGCATGATTATCAAAGTTAATATTGTACTGTATTCATATTGTAATGAATTGTGTTAATATTTTTTTGTATCTGTTGCAGATGTGCACCCCAGCAAAGCTACGATTAGTTTTTGGAGAGAATGATGTTCGCAAATTGGTTCTGCCCTCAGGCATCCCCAGTACTCTCCAGGACCTTAAAAGTATAATACAAGAAACATTCAATATTCCAGATTTCTATAGTTTGATGTATGAAGACATGGAATTTGGGGGCCAGTTTTTCAATTTGGACTCAGTAGATGATGTGCAGGATAAATGTACTCTGAAAGTAGTACAAACTGAACCCGTCACCCTAAATCTGGTTGTTATGAATAGATCAACTCTACCAACAGAGTCCGATGCCAGGTCATGCAGTTCTCAGGACACTGTTGTGCTGACTCCTGTAAGTGACACTTACCTTTCTTCTGACAACAAATCCACCGGATCACAGGACACTGTTCTTCTATCATCCTCTGAGACTACCGCATCATGCCGTTCTCAAGGATGGCCAACAAAGTTTATAGTACCTACTTTCTCCTTTGATACTGAGCTCTTGCTTTCAGATGGAAACAAAGCCTACCAAAAGGACGGCACTCTCTTAAACAATCATAGAGTGACAAGTAGTGTCCTTGAGACACTAGCAGAAACAATATTTCAATACACTGCATATCCAACGGGTGTCCAAATTATGAATGTAGTGGAGATGTTGATTGAGAAGTATCCATGCCTTAAAGAGCCAGGGTCCTATAATGGACAATATGGATGGCAACAAAGGATTAAATATAAAATGGGAAATTATCGAGCCAAATTAAGAGGTAGCCAGCTTTCCTGCCCAGAGCTTGAGGTGAACCAAAAAAGGAAGACAAATGAAAACCCTACTCCAAAAGCCCTCAAAAGACCTAGGAAGGCTGAAGTAAATTACTTGCCACCATTTCCATTTGGGGAAACAGGAGAAAGTTTAGAGAAGGAGAGACTAGATCTCCTTATTGAAATTAGGAAAAAAAAAAAAAAAAACATAATTGGTGAGAAAATGGAGAAGACTTTCTCCTATCAAAGAACAGAAGTAGTTAAAGACTGCCCTGCTGTTAAAGATTTCATGAAGAGATGGCCAGCCCTTTTCTGGAAAGGTATCCAAAATCCTAATTTTGACATAAAAAGACAATGGACATATTTTTTGATATTGCTGAAACGTCCCAGCTTGACATCCAACGTTTTTTTGTATATTGTACTATGCCAAGATGCTGATAATCATAAATATTTTATAAATTTGGCATGGCGTATGAAAATATAAGATCTTACACATATGTCATGACCAATTAAGAAAAGATTTTGAATTATTCGCATCTTGACATAATCAGTAGGTTATATGTTGGTTATAGTTTACAGTGTTTACCTTTCTGCTCGTCTCCGCAGGTCTTTTAATTTTTGTGCCATGCAGACTTTGATTTCAGATTCTCCAATGCCTTGAAAGACTTTTTTGACATGGTCTGTAAGAAATAAAATAACCTTTAAAAAAATGTTGGGCTTAGATGCTAAAAATCATGCTAAAATCCCTTTCAGCTTTCAATAAAATGAAGGTGCGTTCATAAATTATAAAGGCAAAGAAATTTTAACTAGGAAATCAACTAGTAATGTCATGTAAACATTCCAGCTTATTGACTTCCTCTGGCTACATCTAGAAGAAACCTAGAACAGTAAAAATACTGAAAATCAATGGATTTTTCCCCAATTCATGCAGCATTACTTTTTAATTAATATTCCGTGACTTAATCGGTGTGACAAAAAACATGTATTCACCTTAAAATTGAACATGTCAACAATCACTGAATATGAATTTAATATAGATGGTTTCAGCAGCAACAACACTGGCCCAAACGTAACTTCCGTTAGACTTCTTCAAATAATCAAAAATAAAAGTCCCTCTACAGAAGTTTACATCTAATAACATGCAACTGTCTGTTTCTAAAGACCTAAGTCTGATTTCATGGAGATCAGTTTGGTACACATCTTTGAACACTTATTTGAGAAGGAATATGCATATAGAAGGAAAACCATATGTTGCCTTAAGGCCAGTGGCAATGTGCGTGTGTCTGATGAAACCATCTATTCGCAGATCCAATTTTAAACTATCTCTAGACCTGCAGAGCAATTAAAGTGGGCTCACCTATTACTAGCCTAACTTTATGTCGGTCAAGGCTTGGTTTTTGTTCTCCAAAGAGGCCTTTTTTTCCTGTGACGGAGCATTTTGTCATCTCTTCTACCTTGAAGACAGAGTCCATCACAGATCTGGTGAGTTTTTTGTAGCTCTCACATCTTTGAGTGTAATCCAGAGCAACAGGATTCATTAACTCTGTAACTGACTTGTTCTGTAAAGATGAAAGAAGATATTACAATACATTTAAATATGTTCATCAGTTTCTTTAAAAATGTATTTCTGTTTTACAGATTAAGGCTTTTGGATTCTGAATGACACGGGGGTAGGTACTAGATGACAGCCTTTTCATTTTGGGTGAACAAAAACAGCATGGTATAAAGTTTATATCACCTTTTCTGACTATGTATATTATACCTGTATCCCTTCGGTCTGTTTAAGAAAATCTTCTTGGATGCTAGAAGTGGGCACTGGGTGGCTGGGGGCACACTGAGCTGCCTGAAAAGCATCTTTTACTGCTTTAGTGATTGTCTCTGCAAGTCCTACAATTAGATCAAAGGATGCACACTTAACTTAAAGAGATCAACTGACAGTAAAAAAATACCTATTACAGTAATACTGCAACATGGTTCCACTTTTTTTACCCTCTTGCAGTAGAAGGTTCAACCTTCGCAACCGCCTTATCTCCTTGTCCTTTTCTTTAAGTCTCTCCTCAAAGTCCTTAATTTCATTTGTGTAGTCTTTCTATTGGTTTAGAAAGAGGAAGTTTAGAGAATATACAATAGAAAAAATATGGTTAAATATGTGTCAGCAAATAATGATTAATAATAATTCTTTGTCATTCCAAAGTCTTTTGTTTCACAGATTTAATATATCTCTGTTTGTGTTCAGCAAAACAATAGAACTGAAATGACATGAGGATGAGTAATTAAACAGTTTATTTTTTCCTTTAAAAAAATGAAGTATTATCAGGGCTAGAAAACTTGTTTTGTCCTGGATGTGACAATTCCAGAATATGGTTTTGTTAGCTGTTGCTTAGGAATCCAGTAAAAAAATCAAGTGTTGGTAAAAATGGTAAAACTAGTCAGAAAAAGATAGGCCTACTTTTAGCACATAGTTAAGCATAAACAAAGCAGGTTATGTCACCTTGGGTCGTTTTGGGGTCCGGTATGAATCATCCTGAAAAACAAGTTTATGGAGTGGTGAGTATTAATGATGATGAGTAAAGGATAATGTACAGGGAGCCGGTTGTTATCGCAGAAATAAGCTCTGACAGCATGATCAGGACCTGATGCGAATCTTGAGGATCTTGTATCATGCTGAAAGGGTTTATTTTGTGATAACAGTTGGCTGCTTGTACATTATCCCACTTATTACATTTCTTACATGATAAATTATTGAACATGTAAAAATTATTTGAAATATTTTATTAGCTCATTTTTAATGTAGACCTTTCCCTTTACTTTCGGTGTTAAGGTATGACACGGCCATCAAATGCCATGAACCCGTAATTTGGTTTAATTTGTAAAAATAATATCAGAGATGTTATTAAAAGACATTTTATAATTAATTTTAAAAAATATGTATACAAACTCGGGTGTAAGAGCATACCTCAAACTCCTGGTTTTGAGGACTTTCACCCTTATCATCAGAGGAACCATCATCCTCATTGGAAAATGTAGCCTGACAAATCAGAAAGCATTTTGAAAATGCAGAACAATTGAGAAAAAAGGAGTAAAAACAAAGAAATTAAAAGAGACGACAAAATGGGAGAATACCTATTTAAGGGGAAAGAATATTCGATTTTCATTTAGGGGCGGCCATATAATAGTGTAACATACCTCTGGTTTTGATGCAGTCCACCTTTTGTGTGTCTCTATCCACTGACCTTCTGCCTTTCTTATTTTCCCAAGGCTCTCTGTATAAAGAAGTGATTGACACCTACTGCATTAAAATGTCTTCACATAATCGTGGGTAACACATTTTTATGTTGAACTTTATAAATATACATTATAGCAGTTTTAATTTAGCATCATAAAAGCATTTTGTAGTTGACAAAATAATTACAGTAAGTAATTATGCAAATATTAACCAACAAAGTTATTTAAAGTGATAAGGTTGTTGAACTTGTCATATTACTGGACAAAAGTTGCCATGATCATTTTCCTGTTAAACCCTATACCAGTATTGTTTATTACTTTAAAACTAACATAAAAGCATACAATAAAGTTGAAAAAACATCGTCAAAGACTTCACTGTCATATGTTTTAATAGTTAATTTGTTTAGAAGTATGTCTTTTACATAGTAAAACGAAATTTCCTGTCAGAACAACTTTCTGTCATTTAAAACTCGGTAAAAACGTCCATTCCTGACTGGAGACTGAAACACAGTGGGCGCGCGCTTCTAACGTTACAATAAAGTAATGTAGGCTTATTTCCATTCAGCCTGGATTTATTTTGACTTCTCTATGGTACTTTATTACTATAGTATATTACGTCACCAATATAAAATTACAACTACAAAAAAGCAATTGCATAACTTACCGTTTATACTGAGAACTTGGCCCGGAAAAGCTTTCCAACCGCCTTTAGGTCGCTTTGTTCCTATTGCACCGTGTTCCACCAGGCCGATCCTCTTAGGGTCACTTAACATTTTTTTGTCTCTAACATTTTTTTCTAATTCAACACTTACTTTATTTTCTTTAATCCATTTTATAAGCACATACATGGTTGCAGCTTTATCTTACGGTAGTCTCTGTCTGACTAGATTTACCTTAGCAACGAAAGGTGAAAAGAGCGCTAATTGCAACCAATCATAACAGATCAGAGTCAATCACATCATCCAATCAAATGTCAAGTTCTTCTTTGCTCGAGCGCAACCTGAAGGGAGGAGAAGAGTGAGGTGCGGGTGACGAGCGTACAGTTTTTACAAAATGGAGCCGTCAAGAAAGAGGAGGAAGTTACATTACAGAAGATATTTGTGCGACTACAACGAGCCTTTACCACGGACGACCAGATATCGCATGGCTAAAATTGGTAAATTAATTGTCTGGCGCATGAAATACATCTTCACCAAACAACGTTAGGACTCCACACGAGCTACCTTTAAACGTATTTAAAAGCACGCGTGCGAATGAACTTTAATCAACTATTAAGCGTAAATACTAAAGAATATCTCTAGTTTAGTGAGAGTGAAAACAATACTGTGGCCAGCTTAAAATACTTAAGATAGTCTGTCCTGGACAGCTAGCATAGAACCGAATGTCGATTTAGCCCTTTGCAGCTACGTCAACAGCGCCATGTTGCTTTCAACAAATGAAATTGAAAATAACGTTGCAGTTTTCCCGAGTTGCACGTAAATACTACCGAGTCGATATCAAAACGATGAAAAACTGTTGTCAATGTAATATATGATTTTACAAAGTTATTTGATTTGTACACTCTGTATTCGAATCATTATATGCGAAATGTATGAGTCAGCTTACGAAAAGTAACCTAAGACGTTTCTGTCTTGAAGGTATATCTGTCTGATCACTTATATATGTATAAACTGAAGGTAGCATGCCATAAATATTCATTAAGTCCACCGAAAATGTGCTTCTGACTTTAAGTTTTGCCATATTTTATTTGTAATTTTAAATACCTAGTTACTAAGTTTTAAATTACAAGACACCTAATATTATGCATTTCATTTTAGATCCCCTTGATGATGATGATGAGAGGTAAGCAAATATAGATGTAAAGTGAAGTCCTATTTATACATCTGTTGGAGATAATAAAACACAAGAAACAATATCTGTGCAGCTCTCATTCTGATTGGAGTGAAGATGACCAAGTTTCCAATAATAAAGAGGTAAGAATTCATTTGAACATGATAATTATTATCGTTACAGTAGTGTTTCCAACAGGATTTTGTGTAACTACGGCGCAAGTTTGCGTCACGAACTTCGAATTAGAATACTCGTTACGTCATCACGTGGGACTTGCTTTTATTATATGAACTGTTAAATAGACCATCATATTTTATACAGCTTAATGCCTAATAAAGGCATTTACATAAAGTCGTTTACATGTCGTTTTTATGCACGATTTGGGGATTCAGAAACAATGCAGCAAAATATTGCAAAATAGAGAATGCATCTTATAATGAAAAGTTTAAAAATATTTTTGGTTTTTGGTTATGGCAGAACAAATAAGAATATGGCGAGTAAGTAAGAAATGGGAAACACTACTGGTACAGTTTTTGTTACAATTACTGCATTACATTTATTATTGTATCCTTACAGAGGTCTATTGATGACTATCGAGACAAAGACATTGCTCCTTGCTCAAGTTTGGACTTTAATGTGTGTATAAAATTTCAGTTTGTTATACAGTAATAATTGTTTTTGTTTAGGGTGATCTGTCCGAGCTAAAACACAAGGCATGAGTTTTTCGTGTCTGACTCATATTATGGTTGTGATAAAGCACCACATTAAACTCTTGATATCTTTTGTCTCTCCTTTTTTGAAGGCGTCTCTTGATTACCACACATCCAGTGACAGTGATGCCACGGGTGCAACTGTGGACTCTGAGGTGTGTAAACCCTTCAAATTGTTGAGAAATATGGTTTCTTTTTTTTGTTTTTGATAAACTGTCTGGTTGTTAATAAAAAGTTATCTTTATAGACTGTTTAAGCAACAAAATGGGCACATTATAGACAATAGTGATGAGGAAGAGTGGAGGTTAAACTATTAACTTTATGAAGTAGGTTCCCCATATAATGGCTTAGATTAAGCTTAAACTAAACATTCTCCATCTTCTTTTTTGCAGCAGTCTCATGATGAACATGCAAACTGTGATGGTGTAGTAGGTGCAAGTATGGACTCTGAGAATGGGCATGATGTAGAAAACAGTGATGAGGAAGAGGGCAGCTTGAATGATGAACCTGAACAAGTAGGTTTACTCAGTGTTTTCACATACTAATACTAATACATACTAGGTATAAGTCACAAATGTTGAATATTCGGTTAGTTTATTTAATTATACAATTTGGAAAAGTGTGTGTTTGTGATCTTAAAAAAATCTCTCTGTTTTCTGGGCTGATGCATTCATTTAAATAATGCCAATAAAGACACCTCAATCAAGAGATTGTCATCATTTGGTTAAAGTTTGTTTAAGTGTTTAAGTCTAGCCTAAAATCTTAATGGCTTCAACAGGGCTTGACATTTACACCGTCCGGGACAAGTGAATGTTTTGTATGGGCAAGTTAGAGGAAATTTAACTAGCCCGACTGGACAAGTAACTTACAGTTACTAAATAATACTAACAGTGCTACGAAAAATTGGTCTGTACTAAGAATAATAACAATAGGTGCATTAGACAAAGCTGCATGTTTTTTATGAATTGCGTTTGAATGTGACAATAATCAATGGGGCACCGTGTTACTGGTTGTAATCATATATGTGTTTGGAAGTCGATTGCTTTGTGTTACACTAACTGTGCAGTTTATTGTAAATACAGTTGCTGTAATGTTGTCTCGTGTGTCTAATATTTATTTTAATGCTTACATTGCATTTTCCTGCATTGTACAGGAAACATGATTGATCGCATGCAGTCTGATGGGCTATTATTTTTAGTCCAGCTTGTCATTGCGTCTTACATTCACGTTGCTTTATCATGTCCAGTGTCCAATTCATAATATACATTTATTCATTTTGCAGACGCTTTTATCCAAAAGCGACTTACAAGTAGTTTCTTACAGTGGCACATTACTGCAGAGCAATCAGGGGTAAGGTGCCTTGCTCAAGGGCACTTCAGTCATGACCTGCTGGCACTGAGATTTGAACCGGCACATTCTGACTACAAGCCCAACTCTCTAACTACTAGGTCACAGCTGACCCCCATAGTTGTAATTAATAATAAATATAGTTGTAATTAATCACCACATTAAACTCTTAATACCATCTATATCTCATTTTCTGCAGCAGGCTCTTTATGACCACACAACCAGTGAAAGTGATAGCACAGGTGTAAGTTTGGACATTGGGCACATTGTGGAGGACTGTGATGAGGCTGAGGTCAGTTTGGACGATGAACATGAACAAGTGGGTTGACTTATCGTTTATTTCATGTCCAACTCAAAAACATTTGAGATTAAGCATCACATTAAACAATTAATATAATTTCAACCATTTTTCCCTTTTAACAGCAGTCTCTTGATGACTATACAAACAGTGGCAGTGAAGGCTTGGGCTTTGAAGTGAGTATGCAGTTGAACTATGTTAAAGCTGAGAACTATTGTATTACTTTGTTTAGGTTTGGCTCAATCTTTATCAGCAAAACTAGTAGTAAACACAGGCTTAAAAAAGTGACTGTTAAGGGTTCTATCTAAAATAAACAGGCTAACAATTGAACAATAATAATACAATCTTTTTATGTCATTGCACTTATTTGGCTAATAATAGCTATTGTTGTCTCTTTATGAAACACCACTCCAGCAGCCACACAGATGATTATGATGGTGGTGATGACACGACTTCTGATTCTGAACAAATGGTAGGACCACTTCTTCATTTTATAGTAGCATTTCAAATTATTGTATTTCATTGTTTATTCACTATTCCAGTTGAGTTTACGGTTAGATTTTTTAGAAAAAAATATTATACTATTTGCGTTTGGATTTCATTACAATATATGTACACATACAGTGCATTGTACCACCAGTGTATTGTACCACCACCCGAACTCCACCATAGACTGCAACGCAATCCACTTTCAAAGGGCTGAAAGTGAGTAAAGACGATGTTAAAATAGTCCATGTGACTCCAGTGATTTAGCATTAAATACTATAAAGCAACGAGGATTCTCTATGTTTGCAAACAAATACAAATAATGACTATATTCAACAATTTCAATATTCAAAAATGTGTGTTTAATATAGCTCCAAGATCTCAATGACAGTGCATCTGGGGTCTGCGTCGCACAAAACATTCACGTCAACACCCAGTGCATGCGTCAGGCGGTGCTGACCCCAGATTCACCGTCATTGAGATCTTGGTGATCTTGAAAGCATTTTCCAGGATTTGAAATAACATGAAAGTCAGTAAATTGTTGAATACATTCATTATTTTTATTTGTTTGTGCACAAAAATGATCCTCTTTGCTTTATATTATTTAATGCTAAATCACTGGAGTCACAAAAAGACTATTATACAATACGTCTTTAAACACTTTCAGCACTTTGAAAGTTGGTTGCGTTGTAGTTTATGGTGGAGTCAGTAGAGTTTGTTTGACCTTAACAAACCTATTTTAATCTATTTTTTTAAAACTTTTTTTTTAAACTTATGTATGTATGTATGTTGCAGATGTTCCCTGATAATGCAGTGCTGTAACTAAAATGACCCATGCTTTTTCTAGGTTAATGATGACATGATGAGGTCCCCACTGTACCAAGGAGCACTGGTTACGCTTGGACAAACAATCCTTCTTCTAATGGCCTTTGCTGTAATTGTGGGATTAACACAAGATGGTTTGCAAACACTTCTCCAAATTTTGAGTCTTATTCTACCACAAGATTCTCACTTGCCAGCCACCAAATATCTGTTTAAAAAACTTTTCAAAACGGGCAAATATGATTTTCATGTATATTGCCCTAAGTGCTGTTGTGTTTTGGAAAATAATGCATGTAAGAGGTGCCATCAAGACTTTGACAAAAATGAACTAATGAAAAATGGTAACTTCTTCTTTACCTTGCCCCTTATCGACCAACTTAAACATTCCCTAGAAACTTCAAATCTCGGAGAGTCTCTAAACTACAGAAAGACCAGACCAACAAACCCTGACACCATTTCGGACATTATGGATGGGAAATTGTACAAACAAATGTGCAAAGACTCAAATCTAAAAAAAGATTACTCCTTTAGTCTTACTTTTAACTCTGATGGTGTACCCATCTTCAAATCCTCCTCCTTTTCTATCTGGCCCTTGTTATGTCACATAAATGAGCTTCCACCAAACATAAGGAAAAAGACCATGTTTTTAACAGGACTATGGTTTGGTCCGAAAAAGCCTTCCATCTCCACATTTTTTAGACCTTTTATCAATGAGATGAAAACTCTCAGCTCAGTCGGTTTCGAGTGGTGTTCAAATGCTAAGATTGTGAAATCTTATGTGTATGCTATAATTTGTTCATGTGATAGTGTTGCTAGAGCCATGTTGCAAAATATCAAGCAATTCAATGGCAAATTTGGCTGCAACTGGTGTCTGCATCCAGGGGAAAGAGTTGAAAAAGGTAAAGGACATGTTCAAGTATATCCTTTTCACGAAGAAGTCACAGAACGCTCTCACACAGATATGATTAAATACCAAAGAAATGTAGGCACTGGTGAAAACTTTGGTGTGAAAGGACCCACACCTTTAAGTTCATTGCCTTTTTTTGACATTGTTTCTGGATTTATTGTTGACTCCATGCACTGCATTGATTTAGGTGTGATGAGACAGCTGTCTACCCTGTGGTTTGACAGTTCGTTCCACAAAGAGCCCTGGTATATTGGAACCAGAGCAAATGAAATAGATCGGAAAATTGAACAGTTTCAACCTCCATCCAACATCACAAGAATGCCAAGATCTATCTTAACCAGAGCCTATTGGAAAGCATCGGAATGGCGAGCTTTTCTCTTGTTTTATGCTCCCATTGTTTTAAAATCTGTTCTTCCTCGTAGATTTTTTGAGCACTTCCTCCTTTTGTGCCAAGCAGTTTATGCCCTGCAAACAACATGCATTACGCAGCTGGAGCTATTTTATGCATCTCAACACCTAAATGAGTTTGTGCTAAATTTTGAGACATTGTATGGTAGACCTCATATGACATACAACGTTCACATTCTTTTACATCTTAGTGACAGTGTCAGAAACTGGGGCCCCCTATGGTGTTATAGTGCATACAGTTTTGAAGGGTGCAATGGATTTCTGTTGAAACTGTACAATGGCACACAATCTGTACCTTTACAGATAGTAACATCTTTTCTCTTACTAAAAGAAGTAGAGAGCATGGGGAAGGTTCTGATGCAGAATGCTCATCCTAGAGTGCAGCAGCTGTTTGACACAGTGGTTGATGGCTTCAATGCAACTAAACCTGTACGAAGAGTGAATGGCACTGTGTTTTTTGGTCATGGTTGCTCTAGAGCTCTTGATCTATATGAAAAGGATGCTGTTGAGCAGTTTCTTGAAAACCCTGTCAAAGATCAAGCAATATTTTACCACAAAGCTGTATATAACTCACAGATATTTCTTAGCATTAATTACAGAAGAAAACTTAAGAGAGATAACACTCTGGTCAGGAGATCTGATGGTAGTGTTTGTCAAATAGTTGGTTTTGCCAAAGTTGAGAGTCACACTGGCTGTGAACATGCATTATGTCTTGTGAGAAAGTGTGTGTCAAAACCAAGGTTGTTTCTTCAAGGCTACTTTGGTGAATCTCGGTGCCAGATTAAGCATGTGATGTCAATATCTTCTGAATTTGCTGAATTAACTGTTCTGGACCTAAGCCAACTGTCAGACAAATTTGTAGTATACAGACAAGAAAATAGTTGTTTAGTTTGTTTATTGCCAAACAGTTTAGAGCGAGATTAAATTCTTGAATAAAACACACACACACGTCATAAATAGCACAGATCTACACACATATAACATTCAGCAGGGGTCTACACAAACACACAAGTCAAATTAAGCGTGGGTCTGCACACAGATCTCCGCACACAGATCTCCACACACACACACGTTACATTCAGTGGAAGTCTACAGACACACACACACACACACACACACACACGTCACAAATAGCGCAGATCTACACACACACACGCCACAAATAGTGCAGATCTACACACACACACGCGCATCACATTCAACATGGGTCAACACAAACACTCAAGTCACATATAGCACGGGTCAACACAAACACACAAGTCACATTCAGTCCAGGTCAACACAAACACACAAGTCACATTCAGTCCAGGTCAACACAAGTCACATTCAGTCCAGGTCAACACAAACACACAAGTCACATTCAGTCCAGGTCAACACAAACACTCAAGTCACATATAGCACGGGTCAACACAAACACTCAAGTCACATATAGCACGGGTCAACACAAACACTCAAGTCACATTCAGTCCAGGTCAACACAAACACTCAAGTCACATTCAGTCCAGGTCAACTCAAACACTCAAGTCACATTCAGTCCAGGTCAACAAAAACACATAAGTCACATTCAGTCCAGGTCAACACAAACACACAAGTCACATTCAGTCCAGGTCAACACAAACACACAAGTCACATTCAGTCCAGGTCAACAAAAAAACACACAAGTCACATTCAGTCCAGGTCAACACAAACACACAAGTCACATTCAGTCCAGGTCAACACAAACACACAAGTCACATTCAGTCCAGGTCAACACAAACACACAAGTCACATTCAGTCCAGGTCAACACAAACACACAAGTCACATTCAGTCCAGGTCAACAAAAACACACAAGTCACATTCAGCCTGGGTTTTCTGCACACAGATCTACACACACACTCGTCAAATTTAGCACGGTGATACACACACATCTGCACTTTGTTTCGTGTGGATATGTTGCAGTTCTTAAATTTAAATAGTTTTAAGTGCACTACTTTGACAACTTAACTGTTTCTGGTCAGTATTTCATTTTTGGTCAGTAGCTTATTTATTAATGTAAATCATTTATAATGTTTTTGTATTGTATGAAATGTATTAGTAATACCAAATGTAAATGTTGCAATGTTGCAACAAGTGTGAACATGCTGATTTGAACACTGTATCTGGCCAATATTTTAATCAATAATTTAAATAAAGATTTAAAAAAATAGTTACCGCATTTGTGCCTTTATACAGATTCCATATGTATGTATGCATATGTTTTGTGTTTGACAATACAAAATTTGTTTCTGAGTGAAAGGTCAGTATTGTGATGTGATTTACACTTTGGAAAGAGTCTCATTTTACACATGTGCTCTACGTGTCATAACCTATGGTAACATCTTTTTCACATGTGCTGCAACATGTGGTGACATATTGCCCACGTGTAATCACATGTTGCCCGCTTGTGGTGTTAGGTTGTCCATATGAATTTCACATGTTGTTCACACATGGTCACATGTGGCCACACGTGATCACATGTAAAAAACATGTGACCACGTGTGAAAAATGTGTGAAACTCATGTGTCTTTTCTGTAAGGGAATGCTGGCTACAGATTGATGAAAGGAGCACTGAAAGCACAATGTCCTCGGCTTCAGTGGAACAGAGTCAAAGCTGCAATACACCGGATAGATAGTCTTGGGATTCTGTCAAGAATGACTCAGTTGGGGTGTGTCATCAGACGGACATATTCTGTGCCATGCCCAAAGTACTTGGTACATATTGACACAAACCATAACCTGATCAGGTAACCTCTGTTTGTTACTTTATTTTTAACATGCTTTGTATGTTTTTGATCTAATTTCAAACATTGTTTAACATAATTACTTTTCTTTAGGTACAATATTGTGATATTTGCTGGGATTGATGGCTTTTCACGTAAGGTGAGCAACATTTCAAAATATTTCAAGTATTGTTCAAATGAACATCTGAAAATTAGCATCATGACGTATACCTAATTTTATAACTTAAAACTTATGTTTACTGGGTGACACAATATCTCTTTGTGCGGATAGGTGCTTTTAAACACAAAAACATTTGAATGCTTTTTTAGATAATGTATCTGAGAGCTGCAGACAACAACCGATCTGACACAACCCTGTGTTTCTTCAGGCAGGCTGTTGAGGAATTTGGATACCCGCTAAAGTAAAAAAAATCTCAGACAACCTAACTCTATTTCAAAGCAAAACTAATTAATATTACATTGCATATGACTGCAATTATAGATATACACAGTAAAGAGCCAGACAGTTGCATTAATGTTTCATTGTTTAGAGTTCGAGCTGATCAAGGAGGAGAGAATGTTGGAGTGGCTCGTCCGATGTTTACTGTGCGTGGGCCAGACAGTAACTGCTTTATAGCAGGCAAAAGTGTCCACAATCAGAGGTAAGGTTGATTATTTCCTTTAAAGAAATAATTTCATAGTTATTTGATAGACTTGTAATGTAACTTGTCTTATTTTTTTGAAAGAGTTGAGCGACTCTGGCGTGACCTCTGGATAGGTGTCACCAGCTTGTTCTACTAAATATTGCACACGCTTGAGGAAGAGGACATGCTGGATATAAGTAGCACTCTTCACTTGTTTTGCTGCCATTATGTATTTTTGCCCCGACTTCAAGCAAATCTTGATGTTTTCTATGAAGGATGGGACAACCACCCATTGAGAGCAGAGCAAAATCTCACACCAAACCAGCTGTGGGAGATGGGCAGATGGAAAATCACATTACCAATCCAGAGGTATTGAAGCAATTGTCATTCAGAAAGTTTTGTTATACTGTAGTAACCAGAAATTAACTCCTGATGTTATCTAATGATGTCATGGTTAAATAATTGACCCATTTATCTTATGTTTTATGCTAGGAGATGAACATTCCTTATATTGACTGGGAGGACTGTGGGTACTCGGATGATGCGCACACTGTGGTGACTGTTCCACAGTTTGAGAGCCCTCTAACTCCAGAACAAATGGAGCAGTTGAGACAACACATCCATCCTTTACAACTCTCTGAGTCCAATGGCATGGACATATTTTTGAGCAAAGTTCAATATGTGCAAACTTAACTAATTGAAAGTTAATCTTTTTGGATGTAATGTGCTTTCAACTGTTAATTTGTACCAAAAGATGTCATTGAATAAATAACAGTTGTTGGCCAAACGTTTTATTGAACATGTAACAGTGATGTTTTTTACTATTGCAATAAGCAAATCAGCCTACTACCATCTCAGAAACATAGCCAGAATCAGATGTTTTGTCTCAAGCCAAGATTTAGAGAAACTAGTTCATGCTTTCATCACCAGCAGGGTGGATTACTGTAATGGACTCCTTACAGGTCTTCCCAAAAAGACCATCAGACAGCTGCATCTCATACAGAACGCTGCTGCCAGGATTCTGACCAGAACCAAAAAATCTGAGCATATCACTCCAATCCTCAGGTCCTTACACTGGTTACCAGTTACTTTTAGAATCAACTTCAAAGTATTATTAATTGTCTATAAATCACTCAATGGTTTAGGACCTAAATACATCTCAGATATGCTCATTGAATATAAACCAATCAGACTTCTCAGATCATCAGGATCAAGTCAGTTAGAGATAACAGTAGATACTTTTAAGTCCAGATTAAAAACACACTTGTTTAGCTGTGCATTCACAACCTGAGCACTGTGCTGCTTTACATCAACTGCACTTCAATTTCTAATTTATTTCTATTTTGCTCTTATTCTTTTTATATATACACTCACATTTTTAATCAATTTTATTGCTGTTTTATTGTTTCTTAAAATCTAAAATGTTTGTGATCTTAAATAATTTGCATTTTAAAGATACGTTTTATTCTTTCTGTCGATCATTTTATGTAAAGCACTTTGAATTGCACTTGTGTTTGAAATGTGCTTTATAAATAAACTTGCCTTGCCTTGACACCATTGGGTTCGGGGGAAACTAACTGCCCTGACAGAACGTTCGCAGCTGGCTACACGATGGACGCCTGGGAGAGATGGCGGACATCCGTGGAGGACATCGAAGACATCTACCTATTCAGAACCATCATAATAGGTCTTGTGCTGATTGGATTAGGCTTTGCCCTGGGTTATCGAAGAATTCATAAAACGGGAACAGCTGTCCAACGCCTCACAAGGCTGCCTGTATCGATTGAAGCTATTGGAGATCTAAATGGACAATAAGATATGTTTATGTTCAGCTGTGAAATGAAACGCAGGAAAATTCATGTTCATGAACTGCATGATCACTTTTTAAATGTAACAGCATACACAGTTTTTATGCAATAAATATACACGCTAGATTTGTATTACATCTGTAAACTATTATATGCTCAAATAGTGCTACGAACACTGCAGTCAGACCATGTAATAGTTCAAATATAATGATGGTGTGAAAACATTATGACATTTTCTCATCGATTTATATCTACAGGATTGCTGGTGTGTCTCTTTTGCCATCTATTCATTGTCCATCAGCACCATCTACTGTACAGGAGAGAAATAGATCATTAGAGTCAATATTTTACGAAATATTTTGTGAAAGGTCAGTTTGCAGGACTTTCGCTTCGTTTTATCACATCACCCACATTGTGAATTTAAATGTATAGTTCACCCAAAAATATAAATTCTGCCATAAGATGTCTGCTAAAGATCTGGAAAAAATTTGCTGTGTAAAAACATCTAATGCACGTCTTAGAATGTGCAGTTTTGCATCCATTCTTAATCATAAACATCTTTCAGACAAGATTTCGATGATAATGGACAGCAGACATCTTAGAGTCCTATAACAGATGAGAGAAAGATAAAAAAAATGTAATTCAGGTTTAAATAGGGAGACATTTCAGGTCTTTTAGCACAGCTCGTTCAGGAGCATTTGCTTTTAGACAGAATGCAGTTTAAAGTGTCTAGTACATGCATGGGCAATTTATAACACACCAAAAGTAAGTTTTCTTGGGGATCAAAAGTAAAATGATCGTCTTTTTTCTGTATCGTGACGTATACCGGTGTGAAATTTCTGGAATGAGAAAAAAATGTTGGGCTGGTGTGCCGTTCCCTCCTGACCATAAGTGAAGAGAGGTCACTTTGAGAGGTGGAGGAGGGTCATGTTTTTGATTAAAGATTACAAGTCCAAATATTTATAAATAATGATGTGCACAGATAAATAATTTATAATAAATACTTCACTACTGAGTAAAACAGTGCCAGCAGCCATACATCACCCTGTAGCCTGAGCCTGGTTAGTACTTGGATGGGAGACCTCCTGTGAAAGCTAAGTTGCTGGTGGTAAAGGTGTAAGTGAGACCATCCTGGGGACACTACACTGAAAAAAGCATCGTCCTTCGGATGAGACTTTAAACCTAGGTCCTGACTCTCTTTGGTCATTGAAGATCCCATGGCACTTCTCGTAAAAGAGTAGGGGTGTGACAGGTTTACTGTGGTTGCTGTCGCATCATCCAGGTGGATGCTGCACACTGGTGGTGGATGAGGAGAGACATATGATTGTAAAGCACTTTGGGTGTGCAGCAACACAGAATAAAGTGCTATCTAAATGATTTATTCATTCATAAAACAATTAAAATGATAATTTTAAAGTTCATGTAAGAATCCTAACATTTGCTGTAAAACGTTTCCATTGAACACAGGAGGGGAAGCTATATTTAAGTGTCGTCACAATATAGGTGAAAGAAGATATATAACAAAAGTGGAAGCCAATGCACAATATGACATCTGATAGGAGAACTCTGAGGATATTGTAAAATTAAGATTTGTACTTAATTTTGTGCTCACCTTTATGACACAGAAAGGTCTTAAGGTCTTTGCAAATACAGTCTTAAAAATCATATACGATATTTTTATTTGTCTTCTTAAAAAATTTCACAAACAAAAACTTTGAACACTGAGTCTGATGCATATTTAATAATCTATTGCCCAAAAAATTGCAAAACAAAACAAAATTTAGTCTCTAAGCTGTGAACACGATTTTGTTGTACTCTCTCTTCTTAAAAATAGAAAAATAAAGAGGAAATATTAGGTCCATTCAATCCTGAGGTTGAGTAAGGAGGAAGGAGAGTTTCATCTCCTTATCAAGGAACTGCTGGATTATCCTGAGCGATTTAAAATTGAATTCAGGATGTCAGTAGCTAAATTTGATGCTTTGCTAGCAAATCCCCTAAAAACGTAAATTCTGTCATCATTTAACTCACATTCCAGCTGTTCCAAATCTGTGAAGACAGGGGAAGTTATGTGGAAGAATGTTTGTAACCAAATAGTTATTGGACCCCACCGACTACCATAGTAGGAAAAATTACTAAGTAAATGTATAAGCTATTTTTCTTACTATGGTCATCATTGGCGGTCCAAGAACTGTTTCACTGTACTAATATATAATAATAAAAATAATATATATTTATTTATAATTTCAACTATTGGTAAATACAAAATGAATATGCACATTACACAGACATAAGGCCAGACCTTCTCATTTCTGTTTGCTTTCTGGACTTCTGGGCTGCGTGCTTAAAAACGAGACCTTAGAAGGTTGAAGCCTTCAAATTGGGACACAGCTAAAGTATATGTAGTTCAGGTAATGAGTGAATGAGGAACAGGTGCGTGTGATCAATAGTGTGGCCAACTGAGGTCTGGTGATGGGGGCGTGGCTAACAGAGCGTCTGAGTCCTGACAGAGATCAATATCAGACTTTTTATTCAGCAATTATGCAAAATCAAAAGAAGTTTAAGCTGGAATTAACAGACATAAGTCAACACACAATTCAGCTACGTTACACAAATACAATAAAACAAACAGTTACACAAACCTTCAGACTCTGTATGTTAGCATATTTAAAGTGTAAAATACTTTTGTTCTGCTGAACACAAAGAAATAACTTGGAAGAATTTGTGTAACCAAACAAAATATTAATATAGTCAATGGTGAAGCAGAACTTTTTTCAACATTCTTCAAAATATCTTCTTTTGTGTTCAACAGGGAAAAAATACAGGTTTAGAAGAATGTGAAGGTGAGTAAATGATGACAGATGTTTCATCAGTTTAATACAGGCGTAACAATAAGTATTGTTTAAAAGCATAACACACATATTTATAGAATCTGATCAAATAAAGCTCGCTGTAATTTATTCATAAAGAGGATTTTATTCCAAAACTGACATCACTGTGTCTTCTGGATAAGCGTTCTGAGTCCTTCTTCTGTTTTCTGAGAAGATAAAAGTCAATAAAAATGATGAAGTTCTGCTGTTTGTTTTCTGGATTGTTTCAGGTGAATGTGAATGATGATGATGATGATGAAAACTCACGCGCTCTTCCTGCAAAGATGAGCTGAAGAAGAATGACAGTAGGAGCAGCAAACACTGACAACTCAACAATCACTAGAATCACTAGAAGACACAAGAACACCATTAAATCCATCAAACTCTCAAACACTAAACATGAGAAACAAACACAAGATGAGTTCAGTGAGAGTTTCACTCATGTATGTAACAGGACACATGGATCACAATCAACACTTCATACCTCTTATTATTATTGATGTTGTAGATGATGCTGTAAAATAACAAAGTTTAGTTAAGATGAGTCATAATGTGGAAACACACACACACATACAGAAGATGATGAATGTTCAGAGACATCATACTGTAGAACATTACAATCATATTTCATGTTTATGTCATTTCTTCATCATCAGTACAGAGTTTAATGACTGAAGTCACTTTGAGTTCAGGACACTCCTGTCAGAGTGATGTCTTACCTGTAAATCTGACAGTATATGTGACTGAGGTCTTGATGTCATTCTTGTGTTTGAGCACACATCTCAACTCTGTGTTGTACACTCAAAAATAATCCAGTTGCTAAGTAAAATTAACCCAAATAAACAGCTATATTAATTTAATAATTTCTTTTAAAATCGTTTAAGTGTTTTTTTTAGTAGGACATATTTAAAAAATCCATTAAAAATCAAACAGTTATTTTTTCTAAAATGTACATATATTATTTAAGTTTTATAATGAAAATAAATGAGTATTTAACTAACAAATTATATTTTTAATATACCCTTAATATTTAGGTGAAATCTAATAGATATATTTGAAGATCATTTACTTGTACTGATCAGTTTTAAAATCTAAATATATTAAGTAAATCCTATAAATTGTCTTATTGATTTAACATCAACAAATAAAATTGAGTAACTTTCGCGGCTTAAGTGATCACGTGCGCATCACGTCTGCGTGCTTTCCTCAGCAACAAGTCTACCCATCTGCTCTCCGCGCCTCGGAAATCTTGGTAAGTAACAATTAGTCGGCTAACGTTAATTATACGTATGTCTGTAGTACTTTATCAAATAGTTTAATATTAAGAATTTACTTTTAACGGTTTTTGTATTTTACTTCAGCTAAAAAGGGAACATCGACTAACCTCCACTTCGCGGCTAAGCGGGAGCAAGCTAAACGGTTTCTCTTGAAAATCCTGGTAAGTTACGTTAATCAGCTAATACTGCATATTTTAGTAAAACTATAATCAAAATATAAATAAACTGTGGCGTTGTGTTCGTGTATAAGTTACACAGTGTTAAGTGTTAAGCAGTGTTAAGTTAGTTTTCACAATGTTGTCGCAGCCGTTTGTATTGTAAGCTAGTACCATTGACTATTTTTTTAATGGGTTACTTGGTACTCTTTGAATCACCTTGTATTTATTATTTCAACCGAAAAAAAGCTAATAAGGGATATTTGAATGTATAACGTCCTGTGGAACGTTAATCATGGTCTTACAACTAGACGTGGGTCTCATCAGCTCATCAACTGTATGGGCTGACATTACAGAGCCCTTTTGATTTTCGTGTGATACCGGACTCCGAGAATAAGTGGCGCTGTGGAGTTTTCACCGTATGCGTCTCAACCTTTATGGGGACGCGAACACACGAACGCAGATATTTTCCAAACCGCTGTGTTTGCTATACTGTTTGGCAATTCCGCCACACGCAAACGCAGTACCCGAAGATTTTCCAAAATTTGAGCACAGAATTAGCAAAAACGTATATCCCACTGAAATACTGTCCTATCCAGTGCCCAAATTTATGTACCTGATATTCTGATTCACAACCTAGGGTGTAGATTGAGATGCAGCTATTGTGGAGTAGATAGTCATCTTATAATAGAGGTTAATTCCAGGGCGAACTTACTTGCATTTTCTTATGAATTTTAATTGAAGAGTTTTAAAATAATTTTCTTTTGAGTAAAACATGTTTTAATGTTATACAGCTTTGAAGCTCAATGTTGGTCTCTTTGTTTGTCATGGGTTTTTTATTAAAAATGCATTTCCCAATGGAGAACAAGAAAATTGCTGTTAATTTTTGTAACACCTTCCCCAGTAAACTTTAGGATGTCACCTGTAATATGGTTTGCAGCACCCTGAAGGGAGGCTATGCTTTTGTATATCTTGTAACATACGGGCTGAAAGTTAGGGTGAAGTCTAACCAGCCATCTTTACAATGTGTCTACAGAATTCTGCTGATCATACCATCACTGTGGAAGAGGAGTTGGCAGAGGAGGCTATTAAAATCTACATGCTGCAGAGCAATTGGGTGGTCACCGATGTAGGAATAGTGATTGAGGGCATCACTGTCCTCAAAAATCTTGCGAATCTCATAAGAGCTTGCTCCTATCTTTTGGGTCTCACTTACTCACTGGATCTGAGATATCCCAAGACTCACAGATACTCATTTGAAGTGTTCCAAAAACTTCTTCTTGAATTGGATCCAGCAAAACTGTCTGTTAAGGTTCAGAGACTAAAAAAACAGCTGCTTGGATAGACTATTCAAGATCATCCCACAAAATGGGTACCTGTTTGAAAGTTTTACAATCTTATTGATTGTCTCCAAGTGATAGTTCTTGATCTTGAACAGCTCTACTATTGAAGATCATCGCAATGAATGGGTATCCCTGTTGAAATGTTTTTGATTGTTTGTGTTAACGGATAGTTTGCTCAAAATTTTGTTATGTTTTCATGAAACACTCACCCTTAAATTGTTCCACACCTGAACATGTTTCTTCTGTTGAACACAAAAGAGGATATTTTGAAGAATGTTCGTAACATTCTGATATTTGATGAACACCATTTACTTTGCATAGTATTATTTTATTACCGTGGAAGTCAATGGGGCCCAACCATCTGTTTACCAACATTCTTCAAATATATTCCTTGGTATTTAACAGAAGAAAACAATTATACAGGTTTAGAACAACTTGAGGATGAGTACACAATGACAACATTTTCATTTTGGTTGAACTATCCCTTTAATGTGGCAGTTACAATAGTAATTAATCTATTGCTGTAAAGGTGGGTGATATGGTTGGGATTCACCAGTAAGGTTTATTCTTTAAGGCTATTTTACATGCGAAATACTTCAATGTTATGATGATTTTTAGAATGAATTCACATTGTCAAATGTTTAATTCACAAATACATTTTGTAATTTAAATAATGTGTGCACATGTGCTTTCTTTATAACTTGGTTTTATTATTCATTGTAAAGTACTCTTGGAGTAAAGGGTAAATACAATTTAAACAAGTAAATGTAACATTTTGATAATTGATAGTCCAATATTACATTAAATGCACATTTAGTAAATAGTGAAGACAAAAAAGTGCTATATTTTCAATTATATGTACTCATTTATTTTGGTGAAACAATTTACACTAAAAATTATTAGTAAATGTATAGCTGCAAAATCAATGAAATTTACTGTTCAAAAAGAGTAAATTGCAATAAAAAATATAAGTAAATCTGAATAACTCTACTCATTATATTTGTCACATAAAATAATAAAGTTATTCAGATATCAAAATAAAATATATTAAATCTACTCGATTTTATTTGTTGTATATAAATGGTGTTACTCAGATTTACTTAATGTTTTTAATTTGATTTACTCAATATAAACAGTATATATGATTGAATTCACAGCTATAAAATTTACTCAATTTTTTTTTGTGTAAATTGTTTCACCAAAAAAATTCGCAGTAAATCGCAGTAAAACACTTTAGAGTGTAGTCTTCATTCACGAGTGTTGTAGTCCGAGAGATGAGACAGCGTTCATCTGATCTAATCTGATATCTGGAGTCTGTCTGTAGATCAACATCAGTCTGATTCATCCACACCAGCTGAAATCCATCATCACTGGACACATGATCACAGTCAAATGAAAACAGCTGACAGGAGAGATTGACAGATGTGTTTGCTCTTATCTCAGTCTGTGATGATGATGATGATGAAGACACTGAAACACAAATCACACAACACACTCTCAGTACTCATGAGTTTCAGTGAAAACACAAGAGATAAAGAGAACTGTGATCTGAAGTTAAACATGATTCATATAAATGAAGAGAAACACTGACCGTGAAGAACATGTAGATAAACATCTGAATCAGGTCCATGTTGACTTCCATTCACATATTGTCTGCAGGTGTAACTTCCACCATCATGTTGTGTTGTGTTATAGATGTTGAGAGAGCAGTCAGACTCAGATCTCTCTGTGTTATTCTTCTTTATTCCTCCAGTAAACACTTCTACTGCAGATGATGTTGTATAATTAAAGTAGATCCATGTAGTTGAGGAGCATTGATGAAGAGCATCATTACAGGACAGAGACACACTTTCACCAGAACTGATGAACACATCAGTCAATTCTGCTCCACTCACACCTGAAACAGCAGATGACATTATTCATATTAAAACATGACAATATATTAAAACAGCTCAATATTTATCTCCTAATGACAGATAGATTTTTATTATTTTTACATCTCATAATTCAGAAGTTTTGGCAGAAGATAATGTGATCTAGTTCCTCTATCATTGACTCTTGACATCAGACTTTTGAATTTGAGTAAAAAGTCAGGCTCACAATGCCACCAAAATCAGATTTTTGCTCATATGCGACCCAGATCTGTGTACTGCATGATAGCTTGAACAGGACAAACACAATGAAATACGATCTTTTTTAATCTGTTCTGAGCCACTTCCATATGTGGTCCTTAATCAGATACAGGTCTGATGTTTCGCAATGCCACCTCAGTCTGAACGGTCATAATGGAATTCATACGAGGTTTGCATCATTGTAGATCGACTTGCATCATAATTCTGAGCTAATTTAAAGCTTCACGCACTATTCTATTGACGGAAGTGCACTTTACAGCTCGGCTGCCAAACTTTAAGCATCACATTATAAACATAATCCCTGCACTGTCTACCGCACGTGAGCCACACGATGCGATGCAACAAATAACTATAGAATCCGTTATAATAATCCGGACTGCTCCATTAATGCTGTAAAATCGCACCGCGAGAACAATCCACTCAGCACCACTTTAAATCAAAAACGCTCGCTGACTTGACCTTTGCTTCATTCTGTATGAAAGCATGCTGCCTGTTACGTGTTAAGGTTGTTTTGAGCATGAGCATCAGTTTATAACCATCACCAGTTCACACTGGAATCTGATATTGGCCACATTTAAAAAATACTGAGAACAGCCAAACAAATAAAATCTGATCTGAGAAAAAAAATCAGAATTGAGCAGTAAGACTTGAAGTGTGAACGTGGCTTAAGACACATGAACTCTATGATAAATGTGACATGAGATGAAACTGAACATGTTTGTCAGAATGTCAGTGAGAGTAATGAAATGAAATCTGATGAAATAAATGTGTTGTATAGTTTACCTGTGAATAGTGAAGAGAGAAGGATCAGTCCCAGCAGACATATATCACTCTTCTCAGTCATGTTGTGTTTCTCTTACTGAGTCTCTTCTCATCATCTACTTATAGTTCTTCTGAGAACATTTGTTGCTCTTCCTGTGGTTTCTCATTTCCTCTTTTCTCATAGAGAGAGTCATGACACTATTATAGACTAAAACACATTCTGTAGTTTAATGGTGATATTTGTAAATGTCTTCTGTTGTCTTAAAATAATTGGACACAGTGCTCAGTTATGACTTTAACAGTACTAACATGATGAAGGTTTTCTCCAAGTTCATTTAACCAACCAGGGTTTTCACTTCTCCATTCTTCTTATATCTGCATGCAAACAAAAGCAGAACAATAGTGAGGTCATCTTCACATTTCTTCAAAACCACAGATCCACAGATTACTCATGATGCAGAAGACACGCACATTAATGAACACATTAACTCTGTCACAGATTATATCAATATGTCAACTGATAATATCATGGTAAGAAATCCTTGGATGTGGAATGCATGAAGAACGGTTTACACTTAGTCACAGACCACATGGGAAACATAATGATGAAAAACCCTGTGACACGGGTCATTCTTGATCTGAACACATTCAATGCTCGGTCTGAGGCCAGAAACAGCACCTAGGGCATATGTGACCAGCTCAGTTTCTGGAGAACTACTGTCCTTCTGAATCTGTGAGGCTTTAAAAACAAACTTCATGGTTTCTTAGACGCTTCTGACACATTTCTCTACTTCGCCATCTGGTGGTCGATAAAAATCGACTGTGTCACTCAATTGTTTTGTTCATTGAAATGTTATTATAAGCGTTGTAGTATATTTAATATATGATTTAATAATATAGACCATTAGAAAGATTGCAGCTCGTCTGCTTGGAGGGATAGAGTTTTGCACAATATAATTACAATGAAGACTTTCTGTTTTTGATTTTTACTTCCAGTAAACTTTTGTCGTTTCACCTTCTAAATATTTGAGATTTATTATTTAAACTACTTACAATTGTACAATGTACAATACATTTTTTATAATTAAATTAAATTATTACATTCTTAATTTCAAATATATAATTGACTTTATTTGCATTTTATAACGTATTTAGTGAAGATCTTGTGTTTTAACATTATGAGCAATGTGCAGTTTTGTAGTTGGATGGAGCATGCTGTTGGGATCAGTACTGGAGTTATCCAAAGCGACTTACATAGAGTTAGGGAGCAACAAGCGATATGTCATACAGGAGCCATAATACATTAGGTGCCAATACAAAGTTACTAGTTTCAACAAAAGCTAGACCACTACCTGTTGAGAGAAAGAGTTAGTGAGGTTTTTTTTTAATTAATTTATTTGTCTGTCAGGTATTCACAGCAGAGATGGGTTTTGAGTAGTTTTTGAATGTTGTGAGAGATGTGTTGACCGGACAGAGTTAGGAAGAATGTTCCACCAGGAAGGAGTTGTGAAGCGGAATGAGCGGGAAAGCGATTTACTGTCCTTATGAGAAGCCAATACAAGATGCCTCTGGTTTGCTGAACGCAGGGATCTTGATGGGGTGTAGGGTTGCAGGAGGGTGTGAAAGTAACCCGGTGCAGATCCAGTGATAGTCCTGTAAGCAAGCATTAGTGACTTGAATCTGTTGCGGGCTTCGACGGGCAGCCAGTGGAGAGAGATGAAAAGGGTGTCACATGAGCCCTTTTGGGCTGTTGGAAGACGAGGCGTGCTGCTGCGTTCTGGACCAGCTGGAGCGGTTTGATAGCCTTTGAAGGAAGACCAGCAAGGAGAGCATTGCAGTAGTCCAACCTTGAGATTACCAGGGCCTGGACAAGGAGCTGTGCTCCGTGAGATAAGGTCTAACCTTTCTAATGTTTAAGGCGTATCGGCATGACCGTGTTGTCTTTGCAATGTCATCATTGAAGGACAGCTGTTCATCAAATATGACTCCGAGGTTCCTGGCTGTTTTGGAAGGAGACTGTATCCTCTAATCATAAATATACAAAAAGAGCTTTAAAATTCTACACGCACCTTAAGAACAGCGACACAGACACATTCCATCACAAAGCCCTAAGCCATCAAGAGCTGAGCCCAGAGAGAAACCCCTTCATCCAACTGATCTCACAACTAACTCTACAACCCCAAACATGCCCAAGACAACCCCAAACCCCAGCCAGACTAAACCAAATGATCAAAAGACAAAAGAGAAATATCTCAAACACTGGACAGAAGCAACAGCTCAGCAAAGTAAACTGGAATGCTATCTGTCACTAAAGAGAGAATATAAAGTGTCAGAATACCTCATAAGCGTATCAGACCCTAAACTAAGAAAAGTGTTGAGCATGTACAGACTCAGTGATCAGCAGCTCACTGTAGAGACGGGCAGACACAGACACACATGGACACCGAGAGAAGAGCGACTGTGTCCACACTGCACACACATCAAGTGGAAACAGAGCTGCACTTTCTCCTCTCCTGTGCCAACTACACACAATCAGAGAAACATTCTTCCCCCAGTTTACAAACTTACACAAAACTTCCAGCAGTTTCAACAAAAGGACAAGATCTCATACATACTGGGAGAAAACTCAAGAAGCTCAAACCTGGCTGCAAACTGACATTTTCATCCTCATTGATAACTTCAATTAAATGTATTTTTATTTTTCTGTTTATATTGAGATATATATATATTTACGTATAGACTTTTAATTGTATTCTATCTCATTTTTATCTTAATCTGTATTTGTGCATGTTTATATTTAATTTTGCTTTGGCAATGTAAATTTATTTATCATGACAATAAAGCTCCTTTGAATCTTGAATCTTGAGAGAGAGAGAGTGAGAGAGAGAGAGAGAGAGAGAGTTGAGCAGCAGCAGCAAGATGTGCTCCTGATCATTTTACTTTTTAATCTTATTTAAAAATAAGACAGACATTCAGTTTTAACATATTCAAGACAAGAAAACTATCTTCAACATTTATTTGATGAAAGAAGATTTAAAATAACAAAGAAAACCAGCAGAAGACAACTGGCTGAAAACAGCTTAAAAAAGTCCTACAACAACCTGCAGAAAGGGAAGAAAATAAGAAATTTCAATGTGAGTACAGATCTGCAATCAACAAATCTTTATTTTAAAGGAAAATTGTCAAAAAGGCGTTACTTTGGACGGATTAATCTTCAATATAGCGGCCAAGATTCAGTGGACAGTTACATATTGATAGAACAACAGATAACTGTCAGCAACTGTCAAAATATTTGAACAATGACAGAATCAGTCCCCATTGCACCCATCTAATACACAAATGACAAAAAAGCATAAAGAAAAGCTCCTCAAGCACAAAGTAGAAACCCTGTTCTCAGACTTGTACAAGAGTGGAGAGGTCAGTAACATCATATTTTACACAGAAGACCCTGAAGCCTGGCACTTAGCCATTGGACAGCATTACTCAACAGTCATCAGAAAGGGCATCAACAACGGATGGAAACTACAGATTAAAGAAGAAGATTCGGATTTGATCATGACAACAACCAACCTGTATAAAAATGGGATTGTGTTGATTCAGGGAAATCTGAAACGGTTTGAAAAACACTTCCCTCAGATAAAAGAAAAAGCTCAACAGAATAATAACAACTCAACACACTGAAGCAGTCAGCAAATACCTTCACCTTTCAATCTAAAAATGACGACAATGAGGAAATCTCTTCTTCACAACATCATCTGTGACATGAAGGAAAAATTCTCAGAGATGGAGCTGGAACTGGTTCAGCTGAGAGACGAGATACATGGAGGAATACAACAAACCAAACCACCGACAAAGAAGAGGATAATCGCACAGAAATAGCAAAACTAAAAGAATAACTTCAAGAACTGAGAAATAAGAGAGAAGAATACAACAATCAACTTTGTAAAATGAGACAAGAGATGGAATAGTTAAGAGAAGACAGAGAATTATACAGAAAACATCTGCCAGCCCTGAAGGAACAGGTGACACAAACAGAAGAACATCAACCCATTCTCCTCCAACTACAACAGACACAGACTCCAGCAGTCCTCCTCTATCTGACTCCTACAATCAAACACAGCCTCAGATTATACTCCTGATGGACTCCAATGGCAAATTTATTGATGAAAATAAACTGTGCCCGAGGAGAAACGTCCGGAAAATATGGTGTCCAAACACCAGAAGGCCCTGGAGCTTTTGTGTGAAGAACAACTGGGTTCCCCGACTCACATCATCATTCACACCGGCACCAATGACCGGAGAGCCCAGCAAGAAAGAGTAGCCACAGCTCTCATGAATGTGATAGACAAGGCTTCCTCCAACTTCCCCAACTCCAAAGTGATCCTCTCCACCCTGTTACCGCGCTCAGATTTCCACCCAGGCACCATCAGGCATATCAACGCAAGAGTGTCTAGACACTGTGCTCTAAAGCCCAACGTTCACCTAACTCATCACCCCACTCTGAATCTGAGGAGCCTCTACGATCACGTTCATCTCCACAGAGAGGCTGTACCCATCTTTGCTAAGACTCTGAAGGACATGACACTGAACCGCAGCTCAACCACACCGCAGCGACCACACGGACCCCTCACAGAGCCTCTTCAGCGCTTCACTTCTGACCAGAGAAACCCCAGGACAGACTCCAGGCCTCCCCGTGAAAGACACCAAAGAACAAGACCGGCAGTCCCCTCTCCTTCACACGGACATGAACCGTATCCAGACACTCAGAGCTACGTGGAAGCTGTCAGCAAATCACTGATTCACTCCAACAGCAGCACTGTACCTGAGTCCACCTCTTCCCCATCCAGAGACCTCAAAAACATACAACACATGCTGTCTTTGTTGTGCTCTCATCCAAGGGTTAGTGAATAAAAGAAAAAAGTATAAAATATTAATAGGCCTAAATGAAAATGTAAATGTATATTTTTGATAATGTGATATATGTTTCAATGATATCAGTATATGATCAAACGCATTTATAATACTCAATTTTTTTTTCTTTTTTTACTGGTCAATTGAAGAAGCTAATGTCTGTCTTGTTTTTGAAATACACTACAGGATCAGTTAATGCGCTCATATTCTTTAAAATCTCCTGTTGGAATATTCATGGACTTAAGTATTAAGAGTAATCATTCAGACTTCAAAAAGAAATTCATAATTCTGACATTATAATTTTACAGGAAACATGGAATGTAAAAGATCTATCCACTGGCTGTCCTATTGGATTTAGAGAAATAGTTTTACCATAAACTAAACTAAGGGTGGTGACTAAAGGAAGAGACTCGGGAGTAATGATCATATGGTACAAGACAGAACTATTAGACTCCATTACAATTATAAAAACTGGTGAATTTTACATTTGGTTAAAAATCCATAATCTCCACTGACCGTCACATATTCTTGTGTTCTACATATTACCCCCGGCTGAATCTCCCTATTATAGCGAAGAAATCTTTTCCATCCTACAAGATGAGATCTGCATTTTACAGACAAAAGGCAATGTTATATTGTGTGGCGATTTAAATGACAGAATTGGAAATGAGCTAGACTTTATCACACACAGGGAGACAAATATATTACAAACAACAACCATCTTTGACTCTTTTGGCTGTTATAACATATCATTCTTTTCTGGGTAACAGCACTGTAGATTACTTCATAACAGACATTGATCCGGTGCATCTCAAGCGTTCACAGTCAGTCCTCAA
>CM017897.1:25649653-25793336 GCA_008369825.1 Triplophysa tibetana
CCCCAGTCTCCAAACCAAATCTTCTAATATGAAAAATAATCCTCTTAATCTAAAAAAGTACAAAAACATATGTCTAATGTTTCTTCATCATTAAAAAAAACACACTTCTTTGTTACAGTGGAATCAAAATGTGCTACATGTTGTTGGTGGCTATAGGGTTATCCATAATAGTTATTTTTGGTACACAATAAGTTGATTTTCTTGTATCAAAAACTAAGATATTTTTTCAAACGATTTGAAAAACCTTTGCAATAATTTTATAGTCTGTCCACAACAGAGCAACGGGTCTCCAATTCTTTAAAAGACCAAGATCCTCTTTATGGGTAACAATGAAAGGACAGCCCTTTTACAACTAGTAGGAAATCTTCCGTCTTCAAAAGATTCTTTATATACCTCCAGCATGTCTTCCTTAAGTATCCTCCAAAACTTTCTATAGAATTCTGCAGGGAGCCTATCGACACCAGGGGCTTTACCCAGAGAGAGTTGTTTTACTGCATCATACAGTTTCTCCATTTTTCTTTGGAGTCTAACTCCTTTCTCTGTTTGTCATTTAATTTTGGCATATCATTCAATAAAAATTCCATACTTGACGTATCACACTTTTTTGCCCTAAACAACTCTTCATAAAACTCCTTTGCAAGCATACTTATTTCCTTTGGATCAGTTGTCAAAGTTCCGTCTGGGTGTTTTAAATAAAACATTTGTTTTCTTTCATTTCTTTTTTTCCAATTAAAAAAGAAAGAACTAGGAGCATCCATATCTTTTAAATAAGCAAAACGAGCTCTGATTAAAGCTCCCTTTGCATGTTCATGGAGAAGAGTCCCTAAAGCCTTCTTTTTCTTTTCCAACCTTTCCATATTTTCCATGTTACTATTAATTACATTCATTTCAATTTGTTCTATTTCTCTCTCCAATTCACAAATTTTCTTTTTATCAATGTGTTATTTTGAGCAGTATAATTTTGACAAAAACATCTCATTTGGGTTTTCACCACTTCCCACCATTGCACATTATTATCATAATCATTCTTTCGTTCCTTCCACTTATTCCACAATAATTCAAATTTCTCACAAAAGGTCATATCATACAACAATTTAATATTAAAATGCCAATAAAAGTGTCATAAAAAATGCCAACTCCTTGATTTCATTAAACTTAATTGAATTAATACCACATTATGGTCTGTAAAACCATTTGGATAAATCACTGATTTTAAAACTCTATTACTCTTAATTTGACTTATTTAAAACCTATCTAGTCTTGCTGTGCTAAAATGTTCACTTGAAACTTTAATCCAGGTATATTGTTTTATTTTGGATGTTGTTCTCTCCACACATCAAGTAATTCATAATCTCTAATAATATTACTTAAAGTGCTTGCAGAAGGAGGATACGGTTCTTCTCCATTTCTATCCATGGTAAAGTCTAGGGTACAATTCCAATCACCACCCAAAACCAAACAGTCATCCTTGTCAAAGACCTTTAAACTATCATTTACTTTTTTAAAAAAGGTTATTCTCTCCGCTTCATTGTTTGGGGCATATATATTAATAAATACAAAAATTTGACCCTTTATATCAAATTGAACTCCTAAACCTCCACCTTTTTCTATCTCACATAAGGAAATAACTTTCATGTTAAAATTTTTGTGAACAAAATTGCAATACCCCTAACATTAGAGCCATGACTAAAGAAAATGTTTCCTTCCCAACACATTTTCCATTCTACCTCATTCTTCACATCACTATGTGTTTCTTGTAAAAAGATAATATACATGTTTTAAACTTGAATATACTCAGATAGAACAGCCCTTTTATTTTTATCCCTCCCTCCATTCATATTAATAGATCCTATTTTTAGACTCTCCATCAGAAAAGGAAAACAAAGAGGAAAAAAAATAGAAAGACATAAAGAGGGGACAGCTTAAGATGGAAAGGAAAACATACCCCTTGTGCCATTAAACCGGTTTACGTACTTTAGTCACACCTCTTCTTTCTTTAATTGTGTCACCATTTTCTTTAGTCTGAACCTTTTCCTTATACTGAGTTCATCAAAACCTGCGGATCTCTGTATTTTAACAGCCGAGGTAATGAATTTATCAATATCAGGAAAATGACTTTTCACCTCAACTGTCTGACCAAATGTCTTGTCTAGAAAATCATTTGTTTCCGTTAGAGTATACAACTGACCATCTCCTCCCTGAGAGGAAATATCTGACATCTCAGATAGACTTTCATCATAATTCTCCTCATCATCATCACTGCTTCCTTCCTTTTCATTATATGTTATTCTTCCTTCCTCCTATGAATCAGCAAGGCAACTCTCACTTACAATACTCCTAACAACAACCTCAGGTGCACACATAGCTTCAGCTACATCGCTGATTTGACTTTCTTCCCTTATACACACAACCTCATCAGTTATATTTCCAGATTCTTCCGCATCTCTTTGATCGACAGCTTGTGCTTCCACTAATGGCAAAACGATCTCAATTTCGTTAGGACGTTCGTTTCTTTCATCCTGTTTTTTATTTGGACAACTATGTTTCCCATGTCCAATATTTCCACACTGAAAGCATTTCAGACTTCCAGTATTCGCATAAACATATAAGACTTTCCTTCATGCTCTACTCGAAAGGAAATATCCAAAGACGGTGCATCTAGAAACATAAACACCTGACATCTAAACGAAAGCACATGTTTCAGAGGTTGATTCTTACACCCTAGCGGAATCATTTTTATTTCGCTAGCGAGCTTTCCGAACCGAAGTAATTCTCGTTTTTAATTTCACCATTTGGAATGAACGGTGGTACATTGGAAACAACAACCTTTGTTGAAAGCGAAACCAGTGGGGAATTAACACAAAACATGCCACTTACCCACACGCCGCTCTCAATCAATTGGCCAACCAACCTTTGCTCTTTCAAGAATATCACGACGGCTTTATTCATCCTTGAGGCTGAGAAAATATTTCCAAATCCAATTTGTTCGCCCAAAGCGACGAGTACATCCTCAACAGATGCACCTGTTTCAGGCATACACCTAACTCCATGGCGGAGTGAAAGTGAGGAGTCCTGCCCGCCGGCGTGGGGCTCCATTCTCACACTCCACCTCAAAGTAAAAAAGAAAAAACGCTACCAAACTAAATTAAAAAGATATTAAGAAATAAGACAGAATAAAAGTAAAGAAAACCCCAAAAAAGTTTTTAGACAAATACAATCGCTCTTCGATCTCACCCGTGAAAACTCACGCACCCCACGCTCCCCCAATGCGCACACACACACATAGAGAGAGAGAGTGAGAGAGAGGGAGTGAGAGTGGGAGAGAGAGTGAGAGAGAGAGTGAGAGAGAGAGAGAGAGAGAGAGAGAGATAAAAAGTTAAAAAGTTAAAAAGTTAAAAGTTAAAAAGTTAAAGTTAAAATTCGCAACAAGCACACAGACTTTCTCTCCTAGAGTCGTGAAGTGAGACAGGGCTGTAGTCTAAGTCCTACTTTATTTAACATTTACATGAATGAATTAGCTGGAGCTCTAGAACAGTCACCAGCACCCGGTCCGACCTTACAAGACACCGAAGTGAAATGCCTCCTGTTTGCAGACGATCTGGTGCTGCTGTCACCCACAAAAGAGAGTTATGATGTTCCAAAAAAGCTCAGTAGCCAAAACCAACATAACCGTTTCAAACTAAACAACGTGCCCCTAGAACACACCAAGAACTACACATATCTTGGTATGAACATTAGTAACACCTGAAACTTAAACAAGGCTGTGAATGACCTGAGAGACAAGGCACAAAGAGCCTTTTACGCAATCAAAAAGAATATTCAAATTGACATCCCAACCGTAATCTGGCTGAAAATAATACAATCAATTATAGAACCAATCGTGTTGTATGGAAGGGAGGTTTGGGGTCCTCTCGTCAACCAAGAGTTCACCAGATGGGACAAACACCCAATAGAGATTCTGCAAATAGAAATGTGTAAAAACATTCTACAGGTACAGAGAAAAACTCCAAAAAACGCCTGCAGAGAAGAATTAGGACTGTATCCTCTAATCATTAAAATACAAAAAAGAGCTTTAAAATTCTACACGCACCTTAAGAACAGCGACACAGACACATTCCATCACAAAGCCTTAAGCCATCAAGATCTAAGCCCAGAGAGAAACCCCTTCATCCAACTGATCTCTTAACTAACTCTACAACCCCAAACATGCCCAAGCCAACCCCAAACCCCAGCCTGACTAAACCAAATGATCAAAAGACAAAAAGAGAAATATCTCAAACACTGGACAGAAGCAACAGCTCAGCAAAGTAAACTGGAATGCTATGTGTCACTAAAGAGAGAATATAAAGTGTCAGAATACCTCACAAGCGTTTCAGATCCTAAACTAAGAAAAGTGTTGAGCATGTACAGACTCAGTGATCACCAGCTCACTGTAGAGACGGGCAGACACAGACAAACATGGACACCGAGAGAAGAGCGACTGTGTCCACACTGCACACACAATCAAGTGGAAACAGAGCTGCACTTTCTCCTCTCCTGTCCCAACTACACACACATCAGAGAAACATTCTTCCCCATGCAGCTCTTAAAGTCATGCAGCTCTTTGTTTACGCTTTCTTTGTTTACGCTTTCAAATTTGTTTACGCTTTCTTTCAATCAATTTTGAATAAAAACAGCAGGAGACTATAACAGAGCAACACAGCAGATTTTATCCGGAAACTAACTTCAATCAACATAGGCTACAGGCAAGATAAAGTTATCTTCATCTCTTTTACTTTAATCATTACAAAAGAAGAAATAAGACAAAGAGAAATAAATAATTAACTAAAGCTAAATTAGCAACATATGAGAGTGACAGTCAAAATGATGAGAACAGAGACAGCAGCAGCGCTCCTCCCCCAACACATCACATATCCACTGAGAGTCAAGAGTGCCAAAGACAAGAAAACATACAAACACCATCTACTCAAGACAAACCCTGAGACTTTAACCGCTGATTACTTTCACAAAGGAAACAAATCTACAATCACAAATCTGCTGCTCTAGTTGCAAATATAACAAGAAGGTTAAAAAACACGGCATCTGTAATGGGAGACAAATTCAAATTCATGAAGAAGAAGAAGGAGACTCCAGTAAAGCATTTATGACTGTAAACATTTATCACAATGGGACCATCATGTTTCAGGGGAATGAAGCAAGTCTCAACTCTGTTCAGACACATTTTAACAGTCTGAAAGCTCTGGTAGAGAGTGAGAAACAGGCAAAGACAGAAGACAGCCATGCTGAGACCAAGAGCTCAGGGGCGGCGCTAGAGGAGGAGGAGGAGCTTATCCTGGACTGTGACACACAGCTGGAGGACTCCGTCACTCAGATACGGAACAGTCTTTACCTACAGGAGGTTGAACTGGTGGAACTCAGAGAACTGATGCTATCACACACTATATCAAATGAGACCATGCAAAATCTAGAAAACCAACTTCATCAGATGAAAAAAAGAATTTAAAGCGAGTGTTGAAGAGCTGAGAGGAGAAATTAAAGGACTGCAACAGGAAAGAGAGACCATAAACAGAGAGCTGAAAAGTGTCAGAGAGGAGGTGACTCTCAGAGAGACAGAAATACAAAGCCTGAAAAAACAAACCTCCATACACCAGTCCTCCATACAGTCCAACTTAAATAACACTGAGCCATCAACACATCCACTTCTGACACCTCCTGAGACTAACACGCCAGCAACACAGACTGATGCCTCTGAACATCCCCAGGATCAAGTGAACACATTTGCAGAAATAGTCATTTTAATGGACTCGAATGGCAAGTTCATCAATGAGAAACAGCTCTTTCCCAACCACAAAACAGAGAAAGTTTGGTGCCCAAACACAGAAAGTGCCCTTCGGCATCTTGAAAAAGAAAAACTGGGTGACCCCAGTCACATCACCATACATGTGGGGACGAATGATCTGCTGACACAACAGGAGCGAGTGGCACAGTCGATTGCACGTGTGGCAATTATAGCAACACAGACGTTCCCAACTTCAAAAATAATCATCTTCACAATACTGCCCAGAAATGATTTCCACCAGCGCACAATATAAAGAGTCAACACAGACATCACACGTGGATGTGCCAGAATACCAAACGTTCACCTTGTACATCATTCTACATTGAACATTGACAATCTTCATGACCACATACACTTGCGTAAAGATAGCGTGAATGTGTTGGCTAAAATTCTCAAAGATGTTGCACTTGGCAGGACCCCTGGCAGCCCCCTGAAGAGTACCAGAGAATCCAGCAATCCTCAGCAAAAGAGACGCTTTCTCCATACATCACCACACGGCGTCTTCTCTCCAAATCCAGATGAACACTATCACACAGTGCCCTGGAGACTTCATCAACAACATATGTCTTAAAACGTTCACCCTGTCACCCTGTACCCACATCATGAACAACAGCAACCACGTTTTCGACCTCCACACCCGCATCACCCTGTCCCCCATCACCGACAGCAATACCAAGACCATGTGCCACCACATCAACAGCAGAAAAAAGAGCCACTACTGAGAAAAGCCAAGAGGATGGAGCAGATGTCCACTCCACAACTCAACCCACACAGATCAGAACGGCCGGAGCAACTTGACTACGCTGCAGCCTTAAAAGGCCAAAAGGACACCGAAAGCACCAATCTAAGAGAAACTAAAGACATGCTGAACTTAATCTACACACGTCTGATGGACAAGTAGTGACTAGAAAACAACAAACTGTTGTGAATTACAATATATCAATAGAGTAATAACAGTATGGTAAAAGTAACCTTTATGTATGCTTACATGATTTACATTGATATTCAACAGGTTTAAGTCATTTGGCACAAGCTTGAAATTGATAAATACATCCAACTAATCCAAAAAGAAGAATCACATGTCTGGCTCAAAATCAATAATCAACTCAGTCAAACTGCAAAAGATATATTTTGATGTGCCCTTTATATTCCTCCCTCTGAGGGGAAGTGTGTTGGTGTGTGGGGATCTCAATGCAAGAACAGGGTCCTTACCCGACTACATCACTGACAATGGTAATAACTACACATTTGGACAGAGCTTTCAACAAAACAGTGTACATATGTCAAAAAATAACTTTGATACACAAGTCAACAAAAATGGAAAACGTTTAATAGAGCTCTGCCGAAGTCTGGGTATATACATCATCAATGGCAGGGTGAGAGGAGATTCTTTAGGAAGATACACATACGGTTCCTCTCATGGTTGCTCAACAGTTGACTACATGATCACAGATTTAGATCTGTTCTCTTTCAAAGCATTCATAGTCAAACCACTAACACCGCTCTCAGATCAGAGCCAAACTACTCTTTATCTAAAAAGGGAAGAAAACACAAACATACATCCACAACCTGAACCCAGTAAGCTATATAACATTAAAAAGAATTATAGAAGGTCTTAAAACAGCGCTGAACAGTATCTGACACCAAATGACCACCCTCAAGTACATTTACTCTTAGATAACTTCATAGAAGAAAAATATTCTCCTAATGCTGATGGTGTGAATGTGGCGGTAAAAAACATAAATGACATATTTGATTGTTTAGCAACAATATCCAACCTTAAAATAACCAAAAAACTCTTTTTAACGTTATTAAGTTCAATTAATTTTGTAACTGAAAAAAAAAAATCATAACATTTAACATTTAGATGAAAAGTGTCACACTGACCTGAGAACAGCAGCACATGAATGGGGTTTTCCATTGCTGATGATTTCACAAGTATGAAATGAATCTGAAATGATGAAAACTGCTTATTGAATCATAACAAACACATGATAAAAGTGACTCAAAGTGAAGTGACTCGTTTGAATTATAAGAAGTTTACCTGCATCAACAGTCAAGAGTGAACATCAGACTGTCTTTGACTTTCAGTCTCGACATGTCAGCTTTAATTCCCTACACAAATGTCTGCATTCGACTAAATGCAAACCTGTTTTGGTTTGTAGATCCTGAGACTGATTTACATTTGGATTTTGTTTGCAGTGGGACTTTAGGATTGGCTCACATGTGTGTCTATGTACATACATGTGTTTCTGGATATTTAAAGCATGTACTTCGGTGGTTAAGCAGGGATGGAAATGGGAGGTGGGGGTTGGTGGCCTTGAAATAAAATCGAACTTCAATGACTTTCTATTCTATTTAATCACATAAAACCAATGTGAAAGTTAGAATTTAAGCTTGATCCTCACATTAAACGTCTTTAGGTTCTGTAGTCTCAAGGAAAGCCACACAGACCAAACTGAAGTCTCTGTTCCTGTTTCATGGAACCAACTTTTTAACATCGATTCAATGGATGCTTGCGATCTGAGGATCATGTTCCATTAAGATATTTTGTCACCTTTTTTGTTAAGTTATTGTACTGTAAATATAAAAAAACTGTATTTTTGTGAGTAATATGCTAAGGACTACAATTGGACAACTTTAAAGTGGCCGTTCTTTTGCTGTTTTTGAGGCTTTGATTATGTTTTTGGGGTGTTTAACAATGGATGTCCATGTTTCTAATAAAAAAAAACGCTTTATATTTCTGCTGCGGCACGAGCTCTGAACCAACTTTGCAGGTTTTTATTTATTTTGTCGACTTTTCTTGTATTGTTTGTACTGGAAACTTTCTGTCTTATTGTCTACGACAGACAAACTCTTTTGGATATTGGTTCTTAAGTGGCATATCGAAAACCGGACTTTAAATTCATCAATGCCGACCCGCTGTTTACAAACACGCAAGTGGAGCCCTTTGTCTGGACAGCCCAGTCACGGAAACAGAGAAGGAGAAGAAGAGCAGGCGTTCTCATCAGACTTAGACGACGAGTAAACAGACCCCCGCTACCCAGTAGCTCCTCTAGGAAGGACCGTCACTGGTTTAAAGATGTGTTCAGCTCCCCTTGCTCTGTGCCACTGGATACAAACCATAATCCAGGATAAAACCTGCTCCGGAGCAGAGTATCTTTGTTAGTTGCCATGGTGATGAAACCCACTCATATCCATCCCACCTTCTTGAGCCTGAAAACTTAATTGGCTAAAAACCAAAACCAGCTTCATGCAACAGGCCACAGATCAAGCTGAATAAATAGTAAGTTGTGTTATTTGCTAGGATACATTATTATCTATGTTGTAATACAGAGAGAGAAAACATGTGTAACAGTGTTCAGTGATCAATGATTGATTGTGAATTTCAGAATGTTTTCTTGAAATCAATGGAAATGAATCAATGTTCATTTAATCAAAACCACTTTGGCATATGTATCCATGATAGCAAACAACCGTTGAGTCAAAGTTAAAAAATGTTGATTTTTCAATGTGAATTGCATATACTCAATATTGAAATTTTATCAAACCACCATTATTGTGATCAAAAGTTTATGAAAGAAATCAGTTTTACCCAACGTAAGTTATTTTGGAGTGTACATAAACTACTGGAACAAATTTTGCACTTTTAAACATTGATCAAGTGCTTTGCATCTGAGGCAAATGTTCAATGTAAATACAGCCTTGTTTCCCCACCATCCCTCTGCTTACCATTCACTTTCTATGATTTCAGTACACAAGTACAATCTCAATCTTGTACGCCTTTAGTCTAGCACACAGGGTTGGGAGGGTTACTTTAAAAATGTATTATGGTACAGTTGCAAATTACATAATCAAAAATGTATTCAGTACGCGTAATCCATGAATAACAATATCAAGGCGAATTATTCCCATTGCTTTTGGATTACTGTGAGGTCACAAATGTAAATAATATTCATTTACACAAAAGAAAGGCAGCATCAGAATTGTCTCGAGGTGGCTCAAAGCAGAATATCAGATGAAATAAATACAAATCAGGGACCTGCTGCAAGATTAAAATCATCATTGTTGATTATTGACTTTGATTATTAATGTCAGTTATCACAATACATTGTAAATGTCGTATTTTTATAGGATGTGTACATAAAACAAAATGACAAGCAGGAATGCACATGAAATTTAACATAGATATTATTTGCACAGCTCAAAAAAACTTACAATTCCACATTTTTAAACAATTACTAGTTGTAATCCTGACAATAAAGACCACTTCCGGAGGTGGTTTAAGATGCATTCCAGATGAAACTGGACATGTGTAAATACATCAGGGCTTTACTCCTCTTATCAATTTATCCACGTCTCAGCTCAAATTTGTTGTTTTAAATGTATACACATGAGGATCACACTCCCAATGAGAGAAACACTGACATGACACTCTGTCAGAGAGCCAACACAGACATCACCAGCTTTACCCACTGCAATCAACAGATCTCACTCACCTGAATACTGATCACACACCTGCCACCAATCACCAACCCCACACTATAAAGTCACACTTCCCCGGTTCACTCACTGTCTGGTCTCAAACATACCATGAGATTATACCCTACCGCATTATCTCCTGGGGATTCACCAAGGACTTTGGACTCCACTCAACCTTTGTGTGTGCATTCGACTCCTGGCTCTCCAGTTTCCCGTCTGCTCCAGTGGACTGAACGATCTACTCTTAAATCAGATATGACTCATAGACTCATATTGCTCAAGCCCCTCGTCTCCACTGTGTTTGTTTTACCCATATTCTGTCTTGTATTTCGATAAACTCCCTTGTCATAGTACTGACCTCCGTGTCCCGTGTCTGCCTGCTGACACACTCATGCGACATTCTCCAGATGAAGCTCAGCAAAGATGAACAGATGATAGCATAAATAGCAAAACTACTGCAATCAGTTTATAATTTTCATAAGCTTAATGTCGTGGGAATTAAAAACGTTGACTTTGATTTAATAAGAACTTGCCATCTAGTTTGACAGCTGAGCTTTTACAGTGGATTTTTAGTTAAGAAGTTGAACTCAAATTTTGCATACGTCTGCAGATGTGTATTAACCAAACATTCTGCTCTTTCCATACGTTATATTTGCATATTTTGAAAGTTCATTGTGATCACTGACTGTCAGTCTCAATGGCAGTTTTGCTGTGGAGATTTACATTTGCATATAAGGTGAGGCATATTTACATATGGTATCTATGTCCCTTCAGACACTATGGAAAGCATGAGGTGACATAATATAAAACACTTACAAGACCTGACTGATGTCTTTTTTTATCACAAATCAAATAGTCATGAACTTGATCTTCAAGGTTTGTATTACAGAACTCTGGCACAGGTCAGCACAGGAGCAAACAAAACTTTGTATGGTGCAAAATATACATTTTTCTTTAATACCATTAATCATTTGGATTAGGAAGTAAAGATCATGGTCCATTATGATATTTTGTAAAGTTCCTATATTGTAAATATATCAAAACTGTATTATTGTGAGTAATATGCTATGCTAAAGAGTACAATTGGTCAACTTTAAAGGCGATTTCTCAAAAATCTTTGTTTAAAACCCACTGTTTCCAGATTTTCAAAGAGTTGTATATTGGACAAATATTTTCTGATCAAACCAAACTTTTTGAGTAAAAAAATAAAGAAAGATTATTTATTCATCTTTCAGATGATGTATTAATCTCAATTTCATACAATTTGACCCTTATGAATTGTTTTGTGGTCCATGGTCACATATTAGATATTAAATTAAAATATGATGCGATGATAAAAATATGATAGAAATTGCATGTCTTCAGTATGTTTTATCTAAGGGTCATTCCCTTCCAAAGTGTGAAAAATGCCATGGAGGAATGTTTTCTGAGTAATCCAATTTTCACAGAAAGTTAGAAGTCCAATTTCATTACCATTGAATGTCCAACTCACATCCAAATGTTGCAAGATAACCGAGAACGGTCCAGTTAATATTTACTTAATATTTTAATAATTCTGTTCAGATCTGCAAAGTCACTTATCTGCTATTCCTGAATTTATAAGAATATAAGAATATAATTATATAAGAATTTCGTGTTCTGTTTTATTGTGCTTGTTTAAAATGTCTTCAGGTTTTATATTGGATTGTCTGTCCTCAGAAAATGTGGAATAGATTAAACATACTACAGGATCTTCTTAATGTTGTCTCTTGTGTTTACTGCCACTCTCGCACAACAGAACGATGTCTGACATGACCAAACGCTTCTTTGAACTGAGATGTGTTTTAGATTCACAATTACTTAAATAGGGTTAAGACAATACACACAATAACTTAAAAGGGTTGAGAGTTACAGAAATAACATTAAAATAGATGTAAAAAGGTCACTTCCATGATGCTGGAAATGGTCAGTTACACAAAAATCTCTTGTGAGCTTGTTGCAGAACATATCAATGGTGACAGTTTCAAATGAGAAAAATAGTTTTTTCGTGGTTTTGTATGTTCTCTGTTAACTGGGATATTATTGAAGATATAAAGGTTCTCCATCAAATTTACTCAAATCCAGAATATATTTTTAATACACAATTGAGAAGAAACAACTGAGAAATCAATATCGCCTGAGCTATCGAATAGCAACATGTTCATAACATGTTCATCTCCACTTGCAACCAGCACAACGTCCGTGTCTGCCACAGCCTCTACATCTGCGTCGAATCCTGGATTACCACGCTCACGTTCACCATACTATTAGCGTCTGAGTCTTTGATGATGTGTCACAGCTGCAACCCATCACTTGGACTATATTTATACTCCCTGGTTTTTTGAGTTCTTTGTCGGTTGTTAACGTTATCATATGTATGTTGGTGTTATGCTCCTCTGGGATATATCCTGTTTTCTTTGGGTTTTGTTTTACCCCTGTTGTTCATGGTGATTTTTGCCTGGAATTTCTCAGTTGGATATTTGTATTCGAGAAGTGGATTATTGTCATTAAACCTTTAACCCAATCTATGGTGTGAGACCTTTCTGTCCTCTAGTAACCTGTGACACCACTTTCATCTTCAAACAAAACTTTCATTTCCCTTAGTTTCCATTTTATTTTTAAATTCATGGTATTTACTTGTTTGTGTTGTTATTTTTTCTTTCATTGTAAAGCTTTTTTATGTCATTGTGTATGTTTTTCTCTCTCTTTATAAATTATATAGAATTCACTTTGTATTCCCTTCCTATGTGAAACATTCTTTATAAATAAACTTGCCTTTCCTTCTTTAAACTGATATTAGACCGACTGGATCGCTCCCTTGCTTATTTGTATTTATTTGTTTATTTACACACACACACACGCACGCGCACGCACGCACGCACGCACACACACACACACACACACACACACACGATTTCATAACTTCTGTATTAATGTGTATCTGATATTGTATGTTGTGGTTCTTACACTGTCATGGCCCATTAATGATTTTTATTGTTCAGAATGTTGAAAAATATAAACTGGAGGATTTCATTTTTTCACATTTAATAAAAAAATGTTCAGTGTTCGCTTTAGAGATTTGCTTCACAGATTTTCAGGCGGTGGTCTGGATCTAGACGTCAGGTTCTCTCATCCAGACTGTGTGCAAGTATTATCAAGTATATTCATGCATTTTAAAGAATAAATAAATTTATATACCTAGCAAGAGAAAATGTCTATGACCTGCATTCATTTGCATTTACATTTGGTCATTTAGCAGACGCTTTTATCCAAAGCGACTTACAAGTGGGGTAGGTAATGGAAGCAATTGGGACAGCATAAGTACAACAAAAGGAAGACCTCATATAGTCTAACACAGTATACAGAATCATTCATTCATACATTTTTTTTTTTCACAAACATAAGTGCTCGGATCTTTCAACACACAGACATTTGACATGAGGTCATGAATTATCATATAACAATGAAAAGTAATACAAACACCTGTGACACTTTGAAGGTCAGTGTTTATTTTTTGTAAAGGTAACAAACCAGATCACAAACTACTTCTATTTTTATCAGAATATTTACATTACATTTCGTTTTGAGAATGCTCAAATCTTCCAGTTCATATTACAAACATCTCTTGGAAAAGTTAATTGAAACGGTTATAACATTAATGACAATGTTCTGTATAAAATTAAAGTAACATTCCAATAAAAAACAATACATTTTGCATCAAAAACTGAAGTCTGGGTAATATTGAGCTGGGAATTAACATTGTTTAGAGTTGACACACAACGAGTGAAATCTCACCAGAGTAAGATCGAACAAACACTATTTTTACTTATTACAACACCAATTTTAACTGATTTTTGTTAGATTTCTACAAAAGCTCTTATTGAGAATAAAAAGAGATTTACCTTTTGATTCGTTGTTTCATATAAAATCACCATTATAAACCATCACAGAAAACTGTTTTCTATTTAAATACAAAGATGAACCATTAGCCATTGAAAAAAATGTTGGGCGTTATTCCAAAAGGATTGCCCTTAGAAGCCATTTCTACTGAAATATATTGTAACCAATGTTGCCAGCTAGTTATTGTAGGTGTTTTACCGTAAAGTACTGCAATGGTTGTTTAAAGATACATTATTAAAAAGATTGGTAACACTTTAAAATAAGGTACCCTTTATAAAGCATTTAAAAATGTGTTCATTAATGATTAATAAGTAATTTACCAATGCATTATGAAGCAGGTATAGCTGCATAAATTCATAAAGTTATAACTGCTTTGTAATGCATTTGTAAATACTTATTAATCATTAATGGGATATTTTTAAATGCTTCATAAAGTGTACCTGAATGTCAAGTGTTGTCAAAAGATCTATTAACTCACTGAAGTCACACAGTCTCAGATGAACATCAAGTGTAAATAACAGATGAACACAAACATCATTCACACCTTCCATATTTCAAACACCACTTTCACTTTATTTCTGTTTTCTTTCTATTGTCTTATTGAGAATTAAAGAGTAGGTAACATTAGATCTTGAAAATGACATTTCATGCAGTCTGTTATGTTGCTGTGTTTGAAAGTAAGCTGTCTGCCAAGTTATAAGTCCGAAGGTGAATAAATAACAAAGTTATTAGCTTGTAAAAAAAGGGAGTCAGCTCTGAATCACTCAAACGAGATGTGTCTATTACTGTCGCGTATCTACGTCACTAGACTCGATTTTTTTTACAGTGTGAGCATTAATTCGACTTTTCCTCATGTTCACAACAAAATGTAAAAATAACTTCATATGAATTTAACAAGAGCATTTTCCATATCGTTCGTTTTAGCTGTGAAAGAATTTGAAATGATCCAGTGCTGTCTCAAAAAATCGACACTTATGTCTTCTGAACTCCTCCGCAGTTAGTTTCATTTTAAACATCTCAAATATCAAATTTTTGTGTTTAATCCATCACAGCAAATATCGAATTGTTGGATCGCTCTACCTGATTTTGCCAAGTGGTTGATGTCCTCAGGACAACAAATTTTGTTGACCTGAGGACAACATTTTTATAAATCAAACCTAAACCCACACCAAACCCCAACCATACCTTACCCCTAACATCAGAGAGAAATTATAAGTGAACAAAACAATGGTCTAGAAGCACCTAACCCTAATTGTAAGATTACATTTAAAATATACTGTAAACTTATTTCTGAAATCTGATTGGTTGAGTTAAATGTTGTCCCAGGGTCAACATGAAGATGTCCTAAGGACATCAATCACTTGGCAAAATCAGGATAGCCTCACAGGATCGGCTCAATAGTCTTCTTATCAATGACCAAAACTAAAATCCGCAGAATTCTGTGGAGTTTTCTGTGGAAATCTACAGGCTTGTATTGTGATTTTCTTAAATGCTGCAAATCTGTCATAAAATAGGTCTATGCAATTCTTGCCATACATAATCTATTGTAAGCTTGATATATATTTATAACAATATGAATAAACCACGTGGCAAGGTTAGAACATGTACATTCAGTCATTTAGCAGACGCTTTTATCCAAAGCGACTAACAGAGAGTTCAGGGAGCAATAAAGCGATATGTCATTCAGGAGCAATAATACAAAAGGTACTAATACAAAGTCAATAGTTTCCACAAAAGCTAGATATACTCTATACCTGTTGACCTCAATACCTGTTGAGAGAAGGAGGGAGGGTTACTGTTATTTTTCACTGTTATGCATTTTGTGTTGGAGTACTGTGTGCGCGCGAGTAGCAGCTGGAGCCGCACAAGGCTGCACATCCTTTTGATGTACCAATTATGATTAATTCTTATAAAATAATAGAACTTCATCATAAAACCTCATATGTGTTTTAATATTTCTGTTGTACTACGGTTGTCAGACAGTCATCTACCAATAGTTCTTGTTTAAAAGTTAATGTGGACTTAAAGCAAAGTCAATGCAATATTAGACATTAGTGTTTTGCTTTCACATGAAAGCTACTTTAAAATGTACTCACATTTTCTAAGTGAAAAAAGTTTTTTTATTGTTTTTATATACTTTTTTCAAGTAAATTATACTCCACCTCTATTTCAGTGCCGAACCCAGTTTGACTGACACCAGGCCCGTAAAGACCAGTTGTTTCACAGTACACACATTTATTTTATCTGTAAATCAGATTTTTTTTATTGTACTCTATAGTTTCTAAATTATTTATGTATTGTATAGAGGATTGTGTCCATTTTTGTAACTGCTGTTGTGCTGTTGAGTGAATGCTTTGCAAAACTGGTCATGTTGGCTCGTTTGATCTACATAGGTTTTGTACAGATGCACTTTGACGCATGCTTGCTTTAAATCTCAGCAACAAAAGCGAAATGATGCCTCAATGAACATCTGCTTCATTGGCAAGTTGACCATGTCAATCATGAGCCAGCACGTTTAACATTGCAAAGAAGTCAGAATGTACACTGTAAAATCCAATTAGTTAACCTTACTTAAAAAAAGCATGCAAACCGATTGCCTTAAAAAAACTAAGTAAAGTGAAATGGTAATTGTTGAGTTCAACTAACTACTAAATATTACTTTAAATGTACTTTTGACCTAGTGTGGACTACTCAGAATTAACTATTATTACTAACTTAAGAATTTCCATTGGATTTACTTTGTTTATTTAAGTTGAGCGAACTCAAGGTGCAATTTCCTACAACTTGGATATTTTCAGTTATATTTACTTTTTCCACAGTCTGATTTACTTAATAAAACCATGCAAACCGATTGCCTTAAAATAATCAAGTAACTGTAATTCAGTTACTTAAGTGATTCCAACATCCATTATGAATCAAACATTCAAATAATCATATGGATAATTACACATAAATTAGTAACAAGGGTTCAAGTTCAATTTTAAACATTTTTTATTTCGTAAAACATTGACAGCCAAATAGTGCGCCGTTTTATGTAAATAGAAGTATAACTACAAAAAAAGAGCCCTGACCTTCAATTGTACAGCTGTTGTTAAACCAACAAAACACTTACTGAAGAATAAAACAGTATACGACCAGACTTAATGATCAATAAAACACTATACGACCAGACTTGCTGATCAATAAAACAGTATAAGACCAGACTTGCTGATCAATAAAACAGTATACGACCAGACTTGCTGATCAATAAAACAGTATACGACCAGACTTGCTGATCAATAAAACAGTATACGACCAGACTTAATGATCAATAAAACACTATACGACCAGACTTGCTGATCAATAAAACAGTATAAGACCAGACTTGCTGATCAATAAAACAGTATACGACCAGACTTGCTGATCAATAAAACAGTATACGACCAGACTTGCTGATCAATAAAACAGTATAAGACCAGACTTGCTGATCAATAAAACAGTATACGACCAGACTTGCTGATCAATAAAACAGTATACGACCAGACTTGCTGATCAATAAAACAGTATACGACCAGACTTGCTGATCAATAAAACAGTATACGACCAGACTTGCTGATCAATTAAACACTATGATCAGACTTGCTGACCAAACAACCATCAGGTTGACAAGTGCAAGAAACATTTAAATATGAAAGAGCAGATAACTCTGCCACACTTGTAAATAAACTGGCAGCACACGGCTTGTAACACATCACCACTTTTATCTAATGATCAGCTTGTTGGTTTTAAAGGGATAGTTCACCCAAAAATGAAATTCTGTCCATTTACTTACCCCCAAGTTGTTCCAAATTTGTATAAATAACTTTGTTCTGTTGCACATGAAGAAATGTATTTGGAAGAATGCTAACTATATTCAGTTCTAGGATATCATTCAGTACCATAGTCGAATTTTAGTATTTTTTTCTGGTAGTGAGTGAGCCAGAACTGAAAATAGCTAGCATTCTTCCAAATATCTTCCTTTGTTTTCAGCAGAACAAAGTAAAATAAGTAGGATTTTTACAACTTGAGGATGATTAAACGATGACAGAATCTTCATTTTGGGTGAACAATCCCTTTAAATGAACCAAAAACAACTGAATCCACTGCCATAAACAGGTCAGAATTTATGCCATACATTCTCACTCTTACACATACTTTTTTACATCTAAATCAACAAGAGATTTTTAAGAGATTGCAGTTTTGGTGGCAATTTGTTATGTCCCAAGCCAAGCATCACTCTTTGAATACAATTGAAAGTGTTCTTCATGGTATTTGGATAATCCAAATTTAAGGCATATGACAGCCCAAACAAAACGCACATTGATTGAGGTAGGTTTGGAAGATAGTCCATTACAATACTTCCCTCAACAATGATGGCAGTAGACATCGGCTCAAGACAGAGAAGATTTGGAGAAAGAGGTACGTCATCAACGACAGTCAGCAACCCAACAGATACCTGTTCCCAGGTCACATCAGCATCCGATGCCTGCATAAAAACATTAAAACAATATTACAAGGAAATGCTGATAAGCATGATCAGCTAAAGATATTATGACCCCATTGTAAGATTATTTCTTACTGTCCCCTTACTCTAAGTTTGAGTATTCTGAGTTGAAGAGTCTAGTCGATTGAACCTTCAGAGTTTCGGGTACCCGGAGACCAAGAATGACGCAGACACAGAGATGTGCAGTTCAATCAGAGTCCAATTTTATTGTATTTATTGTAAAGGACTAGTATATATATGCATAAAATAGGAAGTAACAACAGGACATTACACTGGTCATGGAAAATCACCAGACCTCGATTCATAATATTTTGTCAAGACAGCATATATTTTAGTTCCGCGTTCGCCATCATCTCCAACATTCACGGATATGATGGCCTCTTTAGTTCCCTGTTCTCCAACATCTAGAACATTCAGGAACCTGGTGACCGGATTTATGTCATCCAGTCCGGATCAGATATGTCTCGCGGGCATTGCTCAATCATGAGACAGAACAGATGGTGTTAAACAAAACATATAATCATATCAGTTTATGTACGGGTCATTTCAGGTTATGTACGGGACACGGCCGAAATCCATATTCTCACACCCATGAACCAAGAAGTTGACAACAAACTGCAATTTGGACTACCAATCTGGAGCTAACGTGATTTATGATCTTAAGAGGAAATAATTGATGCGACGGATGTTAAATCACGCAAGTTAATATGTAATTTGTCAGCAAATTCTCAATTCTTTAATATATGTCAATAAGAAAACTTACTAGGCAACTGTTGTAGAAGGTACTGGGATCATCACCTAGCAGAACAGGTAAGCATCTCAGCACAAGGGTACGTGTTGCTGTCAAATCTGGTTTCTAGAAGCAGAAAATGAACAGTACAAGTCAATATTATACAGTCAAAAAGACACTTACTGAGGAAGTGATGTAATACAGTGTGTAATGGTGCTGTTTGTGTGAACCACTGACAACAATTGTACAGCAAGCATTTCAGTATATGCAACATGTTCGGACAATGTGGTTGCCCAAAAACTATGTGATTAACTCACCATAACAAATAAAAACACTGAAATGCTGTAGTAAACTCACCTCCAAATTAACCTGCCGAAGAAACTCAGCCAATGTCTCTCCAACATTTCCTTTCTTTGACTTGAAGATTGTGACAAAGCGTGGTGTGTAGCGGTCCAAGGCATCATAAAAGTCATGCTATAGGTTTTTGGTGTATGTCCTGTTAAACTCTGCAAACACCTACAACAAAAAATAACCTTAACATGACCAAATGGGCTTGTACAGGGTGGACATTTTTGAAAAACAATTCATGATAGCTGCCCACTGCTCCGGGTGTACGTGTGTTCACCACTTGCTGTGTGTGTGCTCACTAATCACTGGATGGGTTAAACGCAGAGGTCACATTTCGGGTATGGGTCACCATACCTGACAAATCAATCAGTCACTTTCATAAAGGGAAACAGATTTGACAAAAGTAAATATCACTGTGTTAACTTCCATATTTCACTATGGATGGCAGACCGATACTAACTTATCAGGTTGGTTACTGTTAACTCTGTTTGTTAACAGTAAGGTGAGATGTATAGCCATATATCTATTAGGTAAAATAAACTTCCTGTTTAAATTTCATATTGAATTGGAAGCAGCAGTACATTTACTTAGGAAAATTAACAAGTCACACGTTTTTAGGAACCAATTCTATGCTGCTCAGAGTAGTACATTAAAGCTCAACATACATTTATTTATAATAGCATATAAATATCAGTACTTACTTGTCTCTCGGTAAAAAGAGCTGGCCAGCGCTCCTGCAATGTATTCACTGGAGTTTCTGCATCTACAATCTCCCGTCGCCGCAGTGAGAAGGTCTGGTCCATCTTTGATGCAATGACAGTTGCACTGGGGTTCCGTTTTTTCATTTCTTCAACAAGGAGCTTTCTTGCAACCTCAAGGGTGTCTTCATTATGCCCCTCAGGGAGGTCTGGTAAGTAATTTACCTCGTATCTTTTTGGCCTTTTTAGGCTTTTTGATTCCTTGAACACCTTGCTTTACCCCATTAACACAAACTTCTACACATCCTGCTTTTCTTAGTTTAGTGCGATAATTGCCCATTTTAAATTTTAGGCTATTCTTCCAGCCAGAACAGCCATCTGGAGAGCCTGGTTCTTTAAGGCAGGGATGTGTATTTATGAGTGCTAGTGCCACAGAATTGATCTGCTCTTCATTTGGATAGGCCGAGAACTTGTACATTGTTTCAGCAAGCTTTTCCAGAATGCTATGTTTCATATCTCGTGGTACATTCAGGTAGGTCTGGTCTCGAAGATACAAAAGATTAGCCTTTCTCAGTCGGTACTCCACATCAACAGAGAAATTAGGAATGGAAAATACATCTGGCCATGCCTCTAGTCTTGTTGAAGGTGATTGGTTGTGTGTGAGCAGAATCTCTGTATCATCGGAGATATTGGAATCAGATATACTGGTCGTAGAGGCAGTATCCAGCAATGGAATGACTTTCACAGTAGCTCTTGCAGCTGGCAAGTCTTCAATTGTATCAAGGTTGCAAAGGGCATTATCAAACTCAGGGTCTTCATACAAAACATTAAATTCAAATGACAAATTGCATTTTTCTTTGATTTGTATCTTCAGCTCATCCACAGTTCCTGGTTTTGCATCAAGTGACACTTTCCTTATGTCCTGTTCAGTTAGAATGAGTCTTAGTTTATAGCTTGCCATGGTCCTGAAAACAAAAAGAAATCCACACACATTAGTGCCACTGTCATTCAGCACAATATATGACGCTTCAGTGTAACATACACACTGGCTTTCACTTGGTAGGCAGATAAGGGGAAAACATCATTCAGCTCAGATAGCTTGGTGACTGCGAGAGACCCTCCCCCACTGATGCACAACTCATAGGCACGTAAATGTTCAACATACCATGAGCTCAACAGCCTACAGACAAACAGGATTTCCGTGTTGACAACAACAATGTGTGTGATTTGCCTGAACTCTGGGAGACCTGAACAACTCCCACTGGAAACTATCATATCTGCACTGTATTTAACACCATGAACATGTGCAGAAGATGCAACTAGCACTGTATGTTGCTTCCCATTTTGCTGGTGTAGTGAAGTCTGAACATTTTCTGGGAAGGATGTCACCATGACTGATCTCACTTTATCGATTTGCAGCCGAGGCTTGAAGAATGTTGAAGAGTCTAAATGGAAGGCCATCATCCTCTGGTGTCTTACAGCAAGGGTTTGCGCGACATTCTTGAAATTACATGTGTCATGCACAACCTTCTTAAAAAATTTGTGCTTCCCTTCGAAGCGCATCGTCCACACATCTATTAATGGGCCATAGATTTTGATCATTTCAGGATAATGTTCAACAAAATGATGTTTTGGACGAAGTTTGTAGTTTGGAAAAGTTTTCTGCAGTAACTCTCTATGTTCTGAGATTTTGCTTTCCAGAAAATGGATTAGCTCTTCAGTAAAGCTTGATGACATAACCAATTCCAGTATGTCTTTAAGTAGCATTAGTATCTCCCATGCTTGGTCTCCTTCAGGTATATTGTGACCTATCATCAAAGACAGCATTCTCAGGAGTGACCAATTTTCATGGCCATTTCCCCCAGTGGTTCTCCTAGAGATGAAGGTCTTTGGAATGATCTGTGGTTGGTCAGCTTTATCAGAAAATGTGTAGGGAGACTCTCGAATAGCTTTTTTCAAGGAGTCTAAAGAAACATACTTTTTGGAAATCAAATCCTGAAGACATAGTGACAATTCTGCTGGTATTATACCCTCCAAAAAGTCATGCAGAATGTCAGGTGGAAATCCATTCACCACATGAAAATGTGTCAGGTTATCAGTCAGTGGACATCCTCTTTTAACACCATGATTTCTGGCAGTAGTGCGGTCATGTATTACCTCTTGCACATGTCTTTCATGGTTCTCTCTTGTCCTTGGCTGGTGTAGACCTAGTCTGACCTCTTTATTCTGTATTTCGTCTCGTTTGAACATACAAAACCGACAAATGTAATCAGCTGAAAAACTCTCCTGGAACCCCGCCAAAGAGTGAGCCCCCAAATTGTCCGCTGCTACATACAATACAGTACCTTTTACACATTCGGCTAATTGTTCAATAAACACGCCATGTTCCTCAAGAGTTGCAAGGTCCTGAATAAGAGGACGAAGAACTTCTGGATAACCGTGCTGTTTCACAGTGCTAACTTTACACAAAAGTGCAAGCTGGATTGAGTGAAAAGATGACCGATATTTAGAGTCAAGATTAGCTAGTACCCAATATATGGCACACAATTTGTGTTTTTTCCTAGATGTTCCAATTGGGTTGGCCACTTCAAACTCATCTATGTATAGCCCAAGAGCAATCCGAAATTCTTCCACATTCAACAGAGCATTTTCTTTGAAACAAGAACCGTCTCTTGAATGAGCAGTACTCCTCAGACGAAGCCATCTCTGAAAGCAACACCTTTTCTAAAATGTCTTTATTGCTTAGCAAAGCCTGAAGCATTTTGAGAATAGGGACATAAACAACAGAATCTTTGTCAAGAAGAAACTCGATTGGCATAACGACTGGAAATTCTCTCAGTATGTACGATGCTCTCCTGCCGGCTGTTGATAGGAATCCCTCTGCATTGGTACATTTCAGAAAGATGTGATTATGCAACACCATATTTACAATGTCACTCACTAAGGAATTATCCACATCACCACAGTGCTGACTGATAATTTTCTGTATCGCACTCTGTAACAACGGTTGTGACAGTAAGTGGATCTGGTTAATCTGCTGAATAACTTCTTGTGTAGCACTTTCAGAAATGTGCAGGATTGTTTGCATTTTTAAGAATAATGAAGCCAAGTTTCGTTCGAGTTGAATTTCTAAGTCTTGTGTGTCATCTTCAGATTTGTCAATGTCATCTTCTAAAGGAAACTCTTCTTCCATTTCAGTTGCCTGATCTGGGCGCTCAATGTTTGAAATGACTCCACTTTTGAATTGTGCTGTAGAACTTTGACTGTGAGCTTTACTTTTGTGCGCATTAAATGTTGAATACACACTGCTCTTAAAACAATAGGCCTTCATATGGACATTGTACACTTTGTTTAAGTTTTAAATGGGTGCGCAAGTGTGCAAAAAACTCTGCTTCACTGCAGGGCTCTATGTATTCACATAACTGGCAGTGAAATGCAATTTGGGGTTTATTTGCTTGCCCAATGTCTGCTTGAGAGTGCCAAGCAGATAAATGCACTTTGAGTGCATTAAAAGATTTGAAAGTGCACAAACAATCTTGATGCAGACATGGAATTTTCTGTTGCCGTGTGAAGCCTCCATGTTTTAGGCGGTAGTGTTTTAACAACTGTCCTCTTTTGGCAGCAGAAAATATACAATTCTTACAACTCCAGTCCCTCTGCAAATTTTTTTTTTTTTAAGATTGTAAGAAAGGGTAAGTCTCTCTTGTAAATGCAAAAAGTGCATAAGTGTGACCACTGTAAAAAAATTGCTCTGCACCTGGGTAAAACTGCTAAAATATCCTCACCTCCAGTGTACTTAAGCTTGTGACAATACAGTAGCAGTGAGGGGCTCTCTGGCAGGTGCCACAAGACTCCTAAAAAAAAGACAAATAATACTTTAGTAAAAAGTTACTTCCTGTAGTGTTGTAGCAAATATATTACTGATACCTGCACGGTGTACCAGTTTTACAATATAAACACTTATACTTACTTTTACTATGCATATGCTACAAATATCTACATTTTTAAGGCCTTGAACAGTAAATAATATTCTGTATTATTTCAACAAATGTTGAACAAAGTAGTAACAGTTACTGCAATAGGAAGTGTTAATTTAAACCTAAACCTAAAAAGGTGTAATCGAGTAATGAGTATATGATGATGACAATGAATTCGCATATTTCAAGTGTCCTGAGGGGATTTTAAAGGAATTTTTGAAAAACGAACATATAACCCATTATATGATAAAAGTATTAACGTGTGTGTCAAAGTTTTTAGGGTCGGATAAATCGTTTCTGTTTTAAAAAGGAAAAACAAATAAACCAATAATATTTTTAACATATTTCACTGTCACCACAAGCATAAATAACAAAAATTTAGGAACGTTCATGTTGTTAATGATCGACATGCAACGAAAAAAAATCATTTTCAGTCTCAGCACGTGGTGAAACATTTTCACATTTGTAAAATTACAAAACCTTTTTGGCAATGTAATGGACAAATATCGACGAACTTTTTTTTTAGTGCCTGTTGGCTAAGTCAAGTCAGTCAGTCAGTCACATTTATCTAAAGTTAATAGTTAAAGTTTATCTAAAATAATAATTCACAGACATTTCATTAGTCAAAAATATGCACACGGACAATTATAACTTGATTGACAACTTACCTTTTTTCCTTCAGAAATAATTAAAAGGTTTCACGTCGTCCTGAGCTTCTGTAAATCATTGCCTCATGCTCCGCTTAAGTTCCCAGATGTATTTAGTGCGCATGCTCATAGTTGCCAACTCTCGCGAGACAAAAAAGCAACCTGAGCTTTAAAAACAAGCCCAATATAATTCGATTATTTTTTTACCATCGTTCTAATTTATCATTTACTCTTGTTTACTATTAAATGCGCCTGCAATATTTAAACTGGAAATTCTCGTTTATTTTAAAATGAAGAGCAGAAGATATTTATCAAAAATAAGCAAGGGGCAAAAAAAACGTGAGGGCAAGCTCTAACCACTCATCTTCAATGGCCTGTGAGCAGAATAGGGTTGGAGAGATGGAAAAGAAGAAAAAGATCAAAGCCTTAAAGGGCGTTTTTGTACTTTTTTCCATGCTTGGACCACTTTATTGGTGCCATTGTTTTCTCAAATTTACATGTTTTATTTATGTCCATCTAAATGTCATCGCTTGGATTACAATGTCATGCGCCAGCACTTTGAATTAGATTTCAATGAGGGGAGAGGGGGAGGAGGGGGTTTATTTATATTTATATATCTTCATTGATTGGCAATTAGCTGTAATCTGAAATTGTCAATCAATGCGTGCGAGTAAAACGGTGACCATACATTTAAAGAAACGAAGTTGCTTGTCAAATTTTCCTAACAAGCAACAAATATTTTTTAAATAAGCCCAAAAAAACGCAACCCGCGATTTATGATTTTTTAACGCGACTTGATAAAAAAACAAGCCCAAAGTCGCGGATTATAATCGGCCTTGGCAACTATGCGCATGCTCTATTCCTGGTTGCCTCGTGTTTTTCTTCTTTTTTCTGCTCACAGACAGTTTTTGCTCTTCACTGCCTCTCGCTGGTGTAGAAAAGTAATTGCTTCGCTCGGCACTACTTGCTTTATTTCATTAACATATACTTAAGGGGACAAGTAAGTTGTTTTATTTCCCCTGCAAGTAATCGTAACTTAATAAAAACTAGTAAAATGTATACATTTTGAAAACTGAGTAAAGTTAACAAATCATTAGTGAGTGAGGTCAACAATTAGATTTTACAGTGTATTAACATATTTTAATAACAGTATTCTTATTGAACTAAAATGAATGATTTTATTCATTCAAATCAACAAAAAGTAGAATAAACTTTGCTCAAAGAAACTTTGCTCAAACTTTGTTCTGGAAAAGTACAATCCAAATGTTCAAGTTTGTGCAGCGCATTTCAATGACGATTGCTTCACAGACGTGGGAGAGAGATTAAGACCGGCAATGCACGAAAGCTTTGGTTGAAAGGTGCGGTCATTCCAACTTTTAAAACTTCGCTGGTGCTTCAGATTTGCTGCCTGTACGTATATTTTCATTGTGAAAGACTTTTACTGACTAACGCGAGTTGACTTCGTTGTGTGTTTGTGATCTGCAAATGCAGACGCGCCCACTACGTGAAAAAAAGACAACATAAATCCTAACCCAGATAGCAAATTTTAGCGGCCCAAATCTGGCCCACACCTTTCTCCCCATACTTCACTCATCTAGCCCACATACCGCGTGGAATGATGGCACTTGTGCGGTCAGCTCCTGTTTTGGGCCACAGGCATGCCAAAGCTTTGCCACATGTCAAACATCAAAACAAATAAAGCAGAGCTGACCCAAATATAAACAATAGTTCATTTCAATTCTGACCCATATTTATCCCAAAACCAACACCTTTTTGATTGTATTTTTCAGTCTACAAAGATTTGTTTAAAAAATGAATTACTCAGAAATTAAACACACAGACATGAAGAATCAGTTTATGAATCTCAACAATGGTAAGAATAAACAAAAGAAAACTTCATGCAGTGATGCATGCTGGGTAACATCATGGCACAAAACAAATTTTAATTCCCAGCATGCATTGCGGTTGATCTGTTTATCTGAGTTAGTTGGTTGTTTCTCACCATTGCTGAGATTCATACATTGATTCTTGATGTCTGTGTGATTCTAAAACGTTGTATGACAAAAATACATCAGTTTTTCACAAATCTTTCAAGATATCTAAATACAGTCAAATTTCCTGATCTTACAATGTTCTTTCAGGATCCACAGCATAGCACTTAATCTAAATGAGAGTATTTTGAATCAATTTATAACATCACAGTCGTTTCACCAATACCATTTGGTTAGGTGCACATTATAAACACCCACTTTCAGCAGATTTGCTCAGAGGTCAAGAGCCCAATCCAAAAAACACTGATCACCATGTTGGTAATATTCTTAAAACATTATAATATTTTTTTAATGTATTCAAACAGGTGAAAATCCTCTAAGGTACGTTCTTATAACACATTTTTGTTAGCTGGGTTGTATTTCAGGTTGTATTTCAGGTTGTAGTTGTTGTGTTTCTCTGGGTAAATATTTTTTTTGTAATTTGTGTTGAACTTTTCTGCAGTGATGCTGATGTTCATCACTAATAACTCAATTATCACTATAATAATTATGAAACTCAATATAAATTCAGTCAAATTGGAGCACAGAAAGGTGTTGGTTTTGGGATCAATCTGGGCCAGAATTTAAATGAACTATTTTTTATATTTGGTTCAGCTCTGCTTTATTTGTTTTGATGTTTGACATGTGGCATAGCTTTGGCGTGCCTGTGGCCCAAATCTGGCAAACAGGAGCGGACCGCACAAGTACCATCATTCCACGCGGTATGTGGGCCAGATTAGTAAACTATGGGTGGTGAGGTGTGGGCCAGATAAGTAAAGTATGGGTGGTGAGGTGTGGGCCAGATGAGTAAAGTATGGGTGGTGAGGTGTGGGCCAGATGAGTAAAGTATGTGGGTGGTGAGGTGTGGGCCAGATTTGGGCCACAAAAATTTGCTATCTGGGTCAGTTGTGCTTTATTCCTCAGTATAGCTCTGTTAAACTTTGTCTGACTAGAAACAGATTCGTTAAGTGTTGTTAACCATTCAAGATTACAGTATCAAAACATTGTCTCCTGAGGTTATTATGAACCTTGAGATGGAGACCATTGGAGACTCATATCAGCATAAGATACAATACAACTCCCAACGAGGTTAAACAATATTGAAAATAAGGACGAAATGAAACAATTAATAAGAATAAAAGAGAATAGTTAAATAAATGAATGAATAAATATGATAAATTAATGTTGTAATAAATGAGATAAAGAAATAGAATAATAAAATGATATTAAACAAGAAACCACTGTATGTTTCTATCCCGATGTTTCAGGACAAATAATTTGACATTTGACAAACAAGGGCTTCGAAATATAACCAGGATATTGCCTTGTTTTTCTTGCTTTCTCTCTGCAAGTCTGACGTGTCTTAAAATGTGATTTGATTCCGAGTTGTCGACTTGAGCGTTCATCTCTCTGAGACACTAACAGGCTAAAATCTGTCAGAATCTGCTTCTTCAATACAAATGTTGCGTCAGTAAATGATGATTGTGTGGTGTCTCCTGCTTAGATCAGCTCTGAGTGAATGTGTCTGACTAAAAACTCTCTCTTTCAGCTCTCTTTTCATTATCTGAATGCATTCAGCGCCGTTATCACTATATAAACATAGAGAAGACCTGGACTGAAGCTCAGAGATACTGCAGAGAGAACTACACAGATCTGGCCACAGTCAACAACATCAATGACATGAACGAGCTGATGAAGACTGTGAATAACAATCATAAGGTCTGGATTGGACTGAAGAGAAGAGATAAATGGAAGTGGTCTCTGGGTGATCCTGTGAAATATCTGAACTGGGAACCTGAAACATCAACTGACACAAAAAAATGTGCGGTTATGAGAAATGGTAAATGGCGTCAGCAGAAGTGTAAAGATAAGCTAGGATTCATCTGCTACGATGGTGAGTGACAGCAAACCTTCACTTCACAAAACATGATCATAAGACAACAATAATAAACATCACAGTTAAGACACAGAACACAGAACAGGGTTGGACACCTGAGATTAAAGCAAATCTGAACAGTCAATGTAACACAGTACCATCAGTACATCTAACCAGTGCCGGCCCTACCTAATAAGATATATAGGCAGTTGCATGGGGCCTCCGTGGCCACTAGGGGGCCCCTGCCGTGCGTGAAAATTTAATTTACTTGCTCGTTGTGTCAGTGTCAATCATCATGTGTGTTAGCTTTAAACTGTGCAAGATTAAAAATGAAAAGGCGGCAATATCAGTCTGGTGCAGAGAAGAGGAAGATGAGGAAAGAAGATGAGAAAAGAAAGGATCAAGAAAAGTGTGAGAGTTTAATCCCTGGGATCGAACCCATGATCCTGGTGTTGCTAGAACCATGCTCTAACTACTGAGCTACAGGAAAGCTGTTAAAATATATTGTTGTGTTGTTAATTTGACATTGTCAGATATGAATAGATATATGTGATATAATCTGTGTAATGTTAGTTTGTTGTGTACATTAGATGATGGGGGGCCTCATTTTGTAATCAGTTTAGGGCCCCCAAAATGCTAGGGCCGGCCCTGCATCTAACTCACTTCTCGTCTCTGACTCACTTCTCGTCTCTAACTCACTTCTCGTCTCTAACTCACTTCTCGTCTCTGACTCACTTCTCGTCTCTAACTCACTTCTCGTCTCTAACTCACTTCTCGTCTCTGACTCACTTCTCGTCTCTAACTCACTTCTCGTCTCTGACTCACTTCTCGTCTCTGACTCACTTCTCGTCTCTAACTCACTTCTCGTCTCTGACTCACTTCTCGTCTCTGACTCACTTCTCGTCTCTGACTCACTTCTGGTCTCTGACTCACTTCTGGTCTCTAACTCACTTCTGGTCTCTAACTCACTTCTCGTCTCTCACTCACTTCTCGTCTCTGACTCACTTCTCGTCTCTCACTCACTTCTCGTCTCTCACTCACTTCTCGTCTCTCACTCACTTCTCGTCTCTGACTCACTTCTCGTCTCTGACTCACTTCTCGTCTCTGACTCACTTCTCGTCTCTGACTCACTTCTCGTCTCTAACTCACTTCTCATCTCTCACTCACTTCTCATCTCTGACTCACTTCTCATCTCTGACTCACTTCTCATCTCTAACTCACCCCTCATCTCTAACTCATCTCTCATCCACCTATTATCATTCATCCACCTATCATCCACAATCCACCTCTCATCTCTCATCCACCTCTAATCTCTCATCCACCTCTCATCCACCTCTCATCTCTCATCCACTTCTCGTCTATCATCCACCTCTCATCTCTCATCTGTCATCCACCTTCCATCTCTCATCCACCTCTCATCAGTCATCTCTCATCCACCTCTCATCCACCTCTCATCTCTAACTTTAGGTGCATCAGAGGATTTAATTATCTGTCAATCACAGACTTTAATTCTCAGCTGTGGTAAGTTTGTATGCTGTCCAATTATTTAAAAGCCACATAACATGATGAGAAAATACAAAAATTAAACACAATCGCATGTCATGTGTCTTTTTATCAACAGACGAGGGAACTATTCAAATCCTTTCAGCCAATTACGGGCGTACAGACGGTGAGACCTGCTCTACTGGAATAAAACATGAGCAGCTCTTAAAAGATTGGTGCAGTGAGGATAGATCCCTAACAGTGGCCACTCTGTAAGAACATAAAACATTATCAAAGCGCTGTCAGATATTATCAGATAACTTTTTATATATTTTTGCTGTTCTTTGTATTTATTAACACAGATGTGATGGACAAACGAGTTGTTCTTTGTATTTATTAACACAGATGTGATGGACAAACGAGTTGTTCTTTGATTGTGAGCGATGCAGTTTTCACGAATCCTTGTAATGGAAATTACAAATACCTGACTGTGTCTTATGAGTGTGTTGCAGCACCACCAAGTGAGTTTTACAGCCAACTGACACCTAACTCTTATAAAATATACAGCTGTATAGTTCAAGTGTATTTTAAGCATTATTTATTTATTAAGTAAGTATATAATTAACCGTATGATAGTAGTGTACCTGTAAGTTTACTATTTTAATACTGTTGGGGATTAAACTGGCCTCTTACACTGATACTTGATATCTGTATTTGTCTGATTCACTTATAAGGTAATCGCTTCATACCTTTTTCTGAGATCCATAATTTATGATACCGTTGTTTTACAATGTTAGGCAAAGTAAACAAACAATCCTCTGATGTTAAAGTCAACATCATCTGATGTTGCCAATAGGTTTTCATTGGTCAAAGATGCTCTTCATTGGCAACTGAGTTGACCAATCAGCGTTAACCACACAGATACGTCATATTATTTTTAATAAGGAAGAAGGTTGTGGTAAGATGTGTAATGCAAAGTTTGCGAATTTGTGAACATAAGCCCTTAAAAAAATGAAATAAAAATAAAATAAAATGAAATCAGAGAAGTCTCTGTTTTGCTTAATTGCTTAAAAATACAGCTTTGTTGTTGCATTTAGACATTTACATTTAGTCATTTGGCAGACGCTTTAATTCAAAGCGACTTACAGTGCATTTAGTACAGGGACAATCCCCCTGGAGCAACATGGAGTAAAGTGTCTTGCTCAAGGACACACTGGTAGTGGCTGCTGGGATCGAACCAGCAACCTTTTGATTTACCAGTTCGGTGGTATAAGCCACTAGACCACCATCTCCATCTCTTATAATATTGCTATTACACCAAAGAAAGCAAATAACTTTGAACTAATAAAACGCTGCAAGTGTAAGTGTTATTTTAGAGATATCTGAACACAAAAAATGACTCATCAGTTGAACGTCATTTATTCATGTGGCAAATTTCCACATACAATTGATGAATTTCTATAACTTTATACTATCATGTTCATTGAGTAAAAAAAACATGATTCTTGAGGGTTAGTAAATATTACTGATCCTAATCAGTTAAACTTTACTGAAATATATTAGGTAGCAAAGAAAACAATATGCAAACGTATTAAATCTACTTATAAACATAGAATAAAATCTACTCATCTGATTGAGTGCAAATTGTTTTCTCAATTTTATTAAGTAAAGAGTACCTAAATAGATCAGCTGTGAGTCATGAGACATTAAAAGAAATTAGATAAAGTCTACCTAATATTTCTCAATATGAATTACTTATAAAAATGTAGTAATATTATTTTATATAACCGACAACTGTTCATCTACTAAATATGAATGATAAATATTGAATAATTAAACTCTAAATATGACTTATTCAGAGAACAGGCATGTCATTTTATAATTTTTCTGATAATTGAGATCAACTACATTGCAGCATGAAGCTTTTGTTTGTTTTCACCATTGTCAAGTTTTGTGTGATGACTGTTGATGCCTAAGTGTGTCAATAATGTTTATGTTGTTCACACTAATTCCTCCCCCCCAAAAAATTGCAATTAGATGACTGTGAAAATGAGTGGCTTACTTAAATTACATTAATATATGCTGAACTTACTTATTCTCAACTAATGTGATTTTAAAGCAAGCGTAACGCATAGGGTTTCTGCCATCCTCGTATTAATCTTGAGTATCTATCAGACACGATTTCTTTAAGACTGCAAGGGAAGCTCAGCTTCCCCTATTATTTTCAAAAAATGAATGGTCCAATATATGTACTATTGTGTTAACATTTTATTGACTCAAAATTCGTTAAACACATTCATCTCGAACAAAAACAATTTCGTTCAGAATCAGCTACTTAGGTCGGCTGACTCGATTTCCTTCTCATTCATTCCCGTAGCGTACAGTCCATTACTCTTTTGAGGCCCAGCGTCCATTGACTTCAATGGGGCTGCTTTAAACATTTTTTTTCAGTGCTTAGAAACAAGACGGTCATTGGATAATGCTACGATTATGTCCCGCCCACGGACGCTCAGCGTCTCTGGGATGAATGGAGGAGTGGGCTGGCCCGGACTCCGAGTGTCTGCGTGATGATTGGACACTTTTATGTCCTAATACGCTCGTTTTTTGGGGTCGACAGCTTATAAAAACGTATTTCTTGTTTTTTTTTAGCTTGTTTGCTATACACATTGTCACATATCAGCTTTTAGACATTTTTTTTTTTATAAATCATAAATGACAAGGAGGCGGCAGCTTCTCGCAATGCAAAGAGACGGTTTGTGCGGGCGTGGGCGTGGTCTTCAGATTATGATGTGTATCACTCTGTGTCTCCATTTCCAACTCAGGCCCGTCACGGATTTTGCATGTGTAGTCGAAAGACAAACTGCTGCAACCTTCATCGTATATTTCACACAATTTCACACCACATTCATTGTTTCAGTTTAACATAATTCCCACATATGAACAAATCTTCTCTGAGGCTGATGTGGTCTTTGATATTGTCCAGCAGAGAGCGATGGATGTTCTTTACTGCAAGAGAAAAATTGAGTCTCTTCTTGCATTTGTCAAAGAGAAGAGGTCAGAGGGGGCTTTCCAAGCTGTTTATGCCAAAGCAGCAGATCTCACATCAGACCCAAGAGATGAGCCCATGAGAAAGCGCCGCCTGACCCAATTGCAGGATCCCCAAGAGCGCTACAGAAATATGTACATGGCCATCCTTGATTACATCTTGGAGCAGATTCCTCGACGTTTTTCAAATTTGGAGAGTATGCTTTTCTTAGAATTAGTCAATCAAGGGAAATTTGATGACATGAGACAAGCATTTCCAGAGGAGGCCTTCCAAAGTGTCCTGAAAAGTTATGGCCATCACTTTGATTCAGGGAGACTGAGGTCTGAACTTCATATCCTGTATTCAGATCAGGACTTGCAGAGTTACAGGGGAAAGCTTTGTGATTACTTGGTGTTCCATAAATACATGGAGTTGGACAGTGCAATGCCTCAGCTTTACAAACTGTTCTCATTAGTGGCAACAATTGGAACTACATCTGCAGGTGTAGAAAGGAGCTTCTCCTGTTTAAAGCGGCTCAAGTCCTACACCCGTTACACAATGGGCCAAGGCCGTTTAAGCAGCCTAGCTCTGCTGGCCATTGAGAGGATACTGGTCAAGTCACTGGAAAAGACGCCTAGTTGGTACGACAGGGTTACAGAGCATTTTCTTGAAAAGGAACGTAGGGCAGAATTTACATATAAATAAATGGACAATTTTTATGATTTAGGCCGAAAATGAGCTTCCCCTCTTTAAAATATCAGCAGCCGCCACTGGTACCTATAGAGTATATCTATAAACGTTGTATCTTCAAAGAGTATTTAGTTTGATCACATTTATAAAAGATAGATACAGCTGTATGATTGTTTCCGAAAAACATACAGCGCGTGGTGGGGGGAGTGGTAGGCTGAACTAAAGCACATTGTCAACAAAATACAGACATCAGATTCACTCACCGCATGTGGTTCATGTCCGGCATCTTTTAGTGCTGGGACGGCTCCATATTTATTCCTCTGGTTGTACCGCGTGCTATTCCGGGAGAAACAGTTTTATATGTTGGAAAAAATCTTTCCGAAACCTGCACGATCGCTGCGGGAGTGTATTGAGCACAGAAATACTACGTAATACGCCCTCTCGTTTTTAGGCAGGTTGACAATGTCAAGCATGAGAAGACACCGTGTTTAATGTGTGACACATCATTGCAGGGACGCTTTAAGCATCTAATCCGTTATAATGGGCAGGTAAAACATATTCACCGCATACACAAACAGAGTTTGTGTGAAACAGACGTTACAATCGCTAACAAGCCTGGTGATCACATGCAACTACTACTACAGCAGTCGAAGAGAAACTAACTCTTAAAAAATTTTGAGTCAAACCACCCGACAAAAACAAACACTGATCACCATAACGACGACATCAAACCACTTATTTTCAGTAAAACATTAAAAGAAAAAACTCTCTTTATTAATAATATAAATAAGTAAAGATGTTGATGGTGTTTGTGGGATTGTGGCTGAAGTCACTTTTAGTTGTTGTTTTATTTCTTTCTGTTCTTGTTTCTGTGTTCATCAGTGATTCTGCTTGTTATCATTTCATTATCTAAACTAAAACATTCAGTCACATTTATCAGGCTGTAGTATGCAGACTAAGCAGTGTTCATGAAAACTACATGAAACCGGCGGACAGAACCAGATGAGGCCCAGAAGAGAGACCACATCAAACTCATCTGGATCCCTTGTGTCTTTGCTGGTCGGGAATCTTTATAAAACAACTGTCAATACTTGGTTTTATTGTAAACTTCTTCGATACCAAATGGCAACAATGAAAAGATGGCTTTGGATGTAGGCCAATAGCGTTTTAAGGGATAGTTCACAACAAAATCTGTCATGAATTACTAATCCTCAAATTGTTCCAAATCTGTATGAATGTTCTTTTTTTAATAAAGATATTTGGAAAAAAATATTTCTGGGGCACCCTAATAGAAATAATTATTGCATCATTTTTAATAGTAGTCAATGGTGCCTCAGAACTATCGGTTGCTAACATTCTTCTAAATATCTTTCTTTGTGTTCAACCGAACAAAGACATTTGCACAGGTTTGGAACAACTTGAGGATGATTAAATGATGACGGAATTTAAAATTGTGGGTGAACTATCCCTTTGCACTTATGTGGAACAGCTAGCTTTTGTGACCAAATGAACAGAACTTTCAGCACGACCGATTCTCCAGATAACCCCGCCTCAGATAACAACACTACGATTAGGCTTTCTCTTGACTTTCTTACCTAAAACTACTATATGTCAAACACATACAATTAAATCTGCCAGCCCAGATAAAACAAAGTCAAAGGACAACATGATGTCAAAGGTCAAGAGCCCACTTAAAGAAAAACTCAGTAGAACAATGATGACTTAAAATAAAGCAAATGATCTACAGTCCCTGACAAAAGTCTTGTTGGTTATCTATTTTGTAGAAATACCTGCTATATACCTGACTTTTAATTAATCAATTGCTGTTAGAAATAGCTCATATGAAAAGGTAAAACCCTACCAAATGGCTTTTAATGCACTGGAATAAATCAGTTTCACTGAAAAAAGATTGATCATTTAATCAAGACAGAAAGGTCAAATTTTGGCAAGACAAAAGTTTTGTCGCCTATGCAGTAATTGAACAAATTTACTGCAAATACAAAAATATGTCAGCAAATTAAGTAGTGGTGCTCTGAGATCGAAATGTAATATCTTGTATGACTTCCATGAGCTTGAAGAACTGCATCCATGCTGTTTGGCAAGGATTCATACAATTTATTGATGAAGTCGTAAGGATCACAGAAAGCTGTCTTGCATACCTCCCAGAGTTTATCAATATTCTTTGGTTTCATCTTCTATGCTTCCTCTTTCATCCTACCCCACATATGCTCAATGATGTTCATGTCTGGTGACTGGGCTGGCCAATCCTGGAGCATCTTGATCTTCTTCGCCTTGAGGAACTTTGATGTGGAGATGGAAGTATGCGATGGAGCACCATCCTGCTGTTGAATTTGGTCTCTTTTATGGTTGGGAATATAAGAGGTAGCTTAGATTTCTTGATATTTTAGACTATTGATGTTGCCTTCCACCCTGTGGATCTGTCGCACAACCCCATACTGGATGTAACCCCAGACCATGATTTTTCCGCGTCCAAAGTTCACTGTTTTCAGGGCGAATCTCAGATCCATGCAGGCTCCAGTAGGTCTCCTGCAATATTTGCTGCGACTGTGGTGTAATTCAACAGAAGATTCATCTGAAAAATCCACCTTTTGCCACTTTTCCAGCTTCCATCCTTTTAGCAGGCTGTGGGCCTTGGCAAATTCCACACGGTTTTTCAATTGTCTTTTTTTAGCCAACTTTTCGAGCCAACAAACGGTCCTCTTGAGCAGTTGTCTTGCGGTGTCTGCCTGACCTGGGCTTGTCAAAAACGTCTCCAGTCTCTTCAAATCTTTTCATCCTCTGTACTTGACGCTGAGACACATTGAAGGTGTCTGCCACATCAGCAGTGGATCTGGTATTCAGCCTCTTGATAATCAAAACTTTAGTCTCAGGGTGAATCTTAGGCATGTTTGCAGAGGTCAAGTTGCAGTTGATGTGAAGGTCTAGTGTACTGGGGTTCTATTTATACACAACTGAGACCTAATTGATCCATTATTAGTTACAGGTGAAGCTCATATGACAAGGCGACAACACTTATGTCATTGCAAAAATTGACTCAATGGCCTTTACCAAGCTGTGAATATTACAATACTTTTTCACAGTTTCGTTTTACACTGAAACATTATTACATAAGATGTTGGGATTAAAATTAGTCATTTCTTGTAAAAAAATCTTGATTAGAAATATATTTCAGCGGCACTTCAGGTCAATGTACACAAGCGAAAAGACTTTTGTCAGGGACTGTACATCCAAATCTCTGTTAATTCAGAAACATCAGTAAAAGTGGTGTCTGTAACAAGGGAAAAGTGTTCAGTAGAGCATCTAATAATTACAAATGTTCTAAAGGACAGAAACATTTACTTTTGTTGACATGTTCCCATCTTTCCTTCATCTCAATCCCAGAGTGAGAAGTGGTAAAGCTGTTTGCAGTCTCTTTGTACGTTTTTAAAGTTTTAAAGGCTTACCTCAAGTTTGAACGGTTCAATATAATAAAGTAATAATATGAACTAATGATTTTTAGCTTGTTTCAAAGTCACAAGTATCAAGTATTTGCATTCAAGTCTCAAGTCCACAAGTCATCTCAAGTCCCAATCAAGCACCAAGTAAGGAGAGGCGAGTTCAAGTCAGGTTGCAAGTCTTGAATGTTTATAGAATTTAATCAATATCACCATAATTGTGATCATTTTTTGCTTTAGTTGCACCCTTGACTCTTTTTCTGTAGTGTTAAATTTGGTGTCTTCTGAATGCGGTAATGTGTTAAACTGCAATTGTTGGGCCAAAGGATGTTGGGGCAGAAGCTTTTGTAGTAGATCACTTCAGAATAGGTTGCTATTGACTATTCATAGTAGGTATAAAAGTTATTATGGAAACTCAATAGGGACCCATTTTGTGGTGATCTACACCTCTACTGCTGATTTACGATGTACTCTTTATGAGGGTATCTTCGTCGTATCGCAGTACAAAACAATGTAAAGACTTGAGACTTAATTGTTACTTGAAAACAATGACTTGGTCCTGTGGCGAACCACACGTTTACTGAAGAGACATTCACCAAAGTACTTCACCTTTAAGGGAGGTAGGAGTTAGTTTGAGTGTAGTGTTCCGGTTGTTGATGTGCGTGGTTGTTTTTGTCCTCACTCGCTGTTCAGAGTGTGAATTATTATAGTGGACCGTAAAGATGTCTCGACGCATCTTCGTCTCTTGTCTCCTTATTTATTTTACTCAACAGTCCTACCACTGTATTTAGCAAACCTTACTAATGGAAACTTGACTTGCCAACTTAAAATTATTTGTAAATTTAACTAAACCTGTTTATTTTCAACCTGTGTGTAAACTAAAACCCTTTAGTGCAACAGGTTTACACTCAATTTCTAGTAAAGTCAACGAATTTGGGTTAAGAGGGGAGCATACTGTTTTTGTTTTTTCACAAATTTAAGACCAGCATCTCCCCTGCAAATAAAAGCATATCCAAAAGATTTCTTCTCTACTTGATGATGTTGAAAAGACGTCCCCCGTGGAGCCAGAATGAAAGTTTTACAATGTCTTTTCATGACGTCTTCTAAACATGTGCTATTGTTGTCCAGGTGATCTCTATAATTTTATGTGAATAATATCACTTTGGCACCTGCAATTAATATTGAAATAAGTACTCCCAACTTATTACATTTATTCATTTGGCAGACGCTTTTATCCAAAGCGACATACAAGTAAGGTGCAGTGGGCAGCTATCACTGCAGAGCAAACAGGGGTAAGGTGCCTTGCTCAAGTGCACTTCAATCATTTCCTTTTGGCACTGAGAATTGAACCAGTGACCTTCTGGCCACGAGTCCAACTGTCTAACCACTAGACCTCAACTGACATATTAGTAGTACTTGAGACTCAAGAGCTCAACTAAAGCAAACACTGATCACAATAATGGTGGATTAGTAAATTTCAACATTAATTCCAATGTTGCCAAAGGGATGTTAGTACAATACAATTATAGAGATCACCTGGAAAACATTAGCACACTTTCAGAGAACATCATAAAAAGAAGTAAAAACTTTCATTGAACGTCATCAACAATGTATAAAAGACCTCTTTTTGGACTTGCCTTTGTTTGCTGGGTCAACTCTCGTATTTATTATAGTTTGTTTCGGCAACTACTGATTCACAAATGAAGCACTGCTCAAAACTTTGAAAAGAAAAGAGTTTCTGAAGATCCATGTCTAGACTGTTAGTGAATGAAAATCATGAGACTTGAATCTTTATTTTCTTCAACAGACAGCAGTAGATCATACATCATTGACAATTCTACTACAACATGGAGAGAAGCTCAGAGTTTCTGCAGACAGTATCATACTGATCTGATCAGTGTGAGGAACCAGACTGACAATCAACTGATCCACAACATCATTAATGATACTGAGGCATCTGTCTGGATTGGTCTGTTCAGTGACGAGTGGGAGTGGGAGTGGTCAGATAACAATGACTCCGCCTTCAGAAACTGGAGGTCTGGTCAACCTAATAAAATCGGTGATTCTGAAGATTGTACAGAGGTCAGAATGAATGATCAGGGTCAATGGAATGATGCACCCTGCAGTGACTCTAACACTTTTGTGTGTCATGAAGGTGAGTTGATAAAAGTCAATGTGTGTGTTTGACGACAGAAGTTTCTTCATGATGAAACTGATCTCAGTTCAGTCCCAGTGTTTGTGTTTTGTTCTCATGTTCAGTTATTTGTGTTCTGTTGTTTGTTCAGATGAGCTGATATTGATCCATAAGAATCGGAGCTGGACTGAAGCTGTGAGATACTGCAGAGAGAATCATGTGGATCTGGTTTCAGTGGATTCAGAGAAGATTCAGCGCTGGGTGAAAGCAGCGGTTCATGAGGCCTCAACTGCTGAGGTGTGGCTGGGGTTACGTCACTCCTGCTCTGTGGGGATCTGGTTCTGGGTGAATGGAGAGATCGCGTGTTATCAGAATTGGGCTCCGGGCAATGAAACAGCAGTGGACGACTGTGAGCGTGAAGTGAGATCTGGAGCGGTTCAGTCTGGAGGAGATCATCTCTGGATCAGTCTTCCAGAATCTAAACAACTCAACTTCATCTGTACAAGGAAAGATAAATAAATATTGTTTTTGTTCCTTTGTTAATTTTCTGATTTTCGTTTTTTGTTTTGTTGCTTAGCAATAGGGAACATCTGAGGGCACACTTCAAATACATGCATCAAACTTTCATGACTCCAGCATGCTTGCAGATGATCTGTTAATCTGAATTAGTTTGATCATGTCACCATTGTTGAAGTTTATATGACAAGTGTCGGTGTCTAAGTGTGTCAGTAACATATTCAGTTTTTTTCTGTTCATGCTGTCACAGCATCTTTGTATTTATCAACCAAAACATTTATATTAATATCAAATATGGAATCTTATGTTTGGCAAACTCCGTCAATTTAACATCTTAAGTCGAAAGCTCAATTGAAGCAAACACTGATGACAATGGTGGTTAAACGGTATTTTCAACATTAATTTCAGGTGCAAAAGTGAAATTAATTCAATGCCATTAACATTCGTTAGATGATTTCTTGCTGTTAGGGGACAATTTTGTTTTTTTAAATGTAATTTGTAAATGAGTTCATAAAAGAGTTAAAGCAGCACTCGCAGCATCCACACGCGGGCTAGCAGCCGGATCTCTTTCGTTCTGAATGTGACACATAGATGAAAAACATCAAATAAGGATCTCCGGGAAAGACGACCTGACAGAGCAAATCACAAAACCTTATCACAAGCTTTCCAATGAATCCAGCAAGGTGTAATGGCACAGTTTTAAGCACCGTTCTTTCATGTACTTGCTCAATAATAGGTTTAAGTTCATTTTACGCAAAAGGTCTTACGGACTGACACTTTTATTACATTTATTTTGGCTAATATATAATATAAGTGAATTATTAACAGATGATAGTGATGTGTTACTGCTTTAGCTCTTTCAACAATGAAAATGAAATGTAAAAATAAAATCTGGTGAAGGTTGACTTTCATTCTGTATGTCGGATTCATGTAAAATAGAGACAGAATTTTCTCTACTGACTTTTCAATGCATCTGTCATCATAACAGTTTTGAAAAATGTTTAGATTTATGAAATGAATTGTTGACAGTCTAGATACTGACTATCTGAATAAATGTAGACTGAAATTAATTAAAATCATTTGTTTTTTTACACATTTATAACTGCAGGAATGAGACGGATCGCTCAGTGATGTGGTCCCATTAAAACAAGTGTTTGACCCCAGTGGCCAGAAAGACAAAACTCAAAAATCTGAAGTCAAACTGTAACTTTTGACCATACTTCTAATGAAAATATAAATCGAAAAATAATGATTTAATCGTTTTTTCATCTGGATTTTTTTGAGAAGCTAGTTGAACACTTCAATAAAAGATAAATAATGTCTTTAATGACTTAAAAAAGTTTTTTTAATCATGATATGATTGAATTATATATATTTGTAGTCTATTATATCCACTATGGTATTCACCGCTCACCAGTAATTCTGCACTGAATTATAAAATAATAAAGAAACAATTTCCAGCTGTTAGATTTAATTTCCGCATAAATGAATATACACATGCAAACTAATGAATTGTGAAGTTGTTAAGCTCACTGAATACATTCCTGGCTAGATAGTTGGAGGAAGGGTTTCCCTCTGGTCATATGGGGGGATTCCTTCTAAGCTAAACATTCTTTGTCTTATCTGCTATACCTAAATTGGTCATTCTGTGAACCCCTGGACATTTGAAACCATCCAGAGGTCTTTTGGTACCTATATAAAGGCTTGTAGATTCTAAAATAAATGAGTTCAAAAGCTGGATGCCTTTGTGTCTAGTTCTTGTGCTCCCAGATCTGCGGAAGAATTCTCTCACAACATCCAACCTATTTCTGATTTGATTTTAAGTGTAATCCAAAACATACAAAGAAACTTAGTGTTCGAAAGGAACCTGAAGTTTAACACCAGCCCACCAATTAAATAATAAGATGAACTTGTGTGAACATATCTGAGAATACAGCTGCATATATTACAATTTCACTACAAAATGTAACTGACAAGCTTATATAAAAAAAAATTAGTAATCTTAACTTAATGACGTCTCTTACATCACAAAAGATGAATTTATTATTAGTGAATGATGAGACAGTGCAGTTACACAGTTCAGCCTGCAGGTGGAGTTCATTTGAATACTGATGTCATGAAAACATTGTGAGTGTTTCTTTTCTCTGTCATGTTTAAATGCTCGACTGTAACAAGACCTGATGGAAGAAAAGGTCTTATTAGACTAATAGTCATTGACCATAAACAAAATGTATTTATGGAGCTTGTTTTTTCATAATTGAGGAAAGAATGAATGTGGTTGCACAGACAAGACTTAAAGGAATACTTCACCTGAAAATGTCTTTTGATCCTATTATGAATTTAGCTGTTTTTCTCATCTGTTCAGCTGTGCATTCAGTGACTGAGCACTGTGCTTTGTCTGAACTGACTGCACTTTATTTCATGTATAATCAATTGTATCATTGTTAAATGCTTAAATTCACTTTAAATGGTTATTTTAATTATTTTTATGTAAAGCACTTTGAGTTATTATTGTGTATGAAATGTGCTATAAATAAACTTCCCTTGCCAATGAGAGTCAATGGTGAACCAAAACAGATTCGTTACAAACTGTCATTAATATATCTTCTTTTGTGTTGTACTAAGAAATCTATACAGGTTTATAACAACTGTTGAGTCAGCAAATTATGAAAACATATTCATGCCCTCATTTCCAGAGAGGAAGAAGCCCTTTGATGGATTAATGACTCACATCGGGCACCTATGACTATATGAAAAATAATATACTCTACTACTAAAAACTCTCTGTTTGAGTTGCATTGTCTTGTTTTACGGGAGAACATTTTTATTAGATGTCTTAGAGAGTATATTCAGCACAAGTGGTAATATATAACAAACATTAGAACAAGTGGTAATATATAACAAACATTAGAACAAGTGGTAATATATAACAAACATTAGATGTTACTACTCCACTAAGTGTGAAATATATACATGAATTTCAAAACCAGCATTTTTAAGTCGGTGAATTCATTAAAATATATTTACAGATAATTCAAATTATGGACAATAAAATTTGGGTTATAAATTTGGTAGCTTTTTCAAATTCAACTCCTGGGACCTCATTTATAAAATATGATATCATCAATTATCAATTATAAGGTTCAACTATAAATAAAAGTGGAATGAAAAATTATATTTGGAGTGAATGAAAACTGTTCATATATGATGTCCATTTTATACAGTATCTATTTCTGTTCAAATACTGTAGCTTCAGATTATATGCTTAATGGTAATGTTAACATTTTCTGTTGATATTCACATTCACATAATTCTTACATATTATTGAATCAAAAAACACAAAAATCAGCATGAAGTCAACAGCTGAGATGTAAAAACAGAGAAGAAATCCTTTATATAGTTAATGGCATTGGCAGTATTCAAGTAAGCGAAACATTGCTCACTATAATGGTGACATAAAATTAATCTTGTGTTCATTGTCAAAAATGGATTTTGTATATGTTTGTTATTTGGTCAATCAAAGCAATCGACGCGATCTCCTGTTTTTGACCACTTTTATGTAAATACCACAATGAAAAAAATGACTTGTAATTTTTTTATTGCAGGTTTTTGGATTCACTATTATAAAAGTACATTTTACTTCTGAAACTAAGTAAAACCTACTCAGTTTTTTGGTAAATTTATTTTGAAATTGTGAATAAATCCAACTTAATTTTTAACCTTTATGGAATAAGAAAGTTATGTCAATCTAAATAGATTAAATAAGAGTAATAAGTAAATAAAATGTGTTATTTTTAAGTTCATTTGATTATATATTTTTTGTAAATCTAACTCAATTTTTTCTCACATTGTTTTTATTTTCAGTTAAACAATTTCCTGTTGACTGGGGAGACAATGAGAAGAAAATATGATAAACCATGTGTCAAAATATGATTACCCATAATTTATTACCCCCTGCCAGGTTTAAGATTAAGACCTTTGACCGTACACACTGTGTACATTTGTGAATCCTTTGTTGTTGTTCAGGAAATAATTGTATATTTTCCAGAGCTCGCTGCATCACATCCCCTTCTTTGCAGAAGAGAAGAGGAATTGGTTTGAGAACCAATGTTTGAGCTTGGTCTCTTCTTCTAAGATCAAGTAAAAAAGTTTATAAAAGTCTTGCTCTGGTTCCTGGGTAATGTCTCGCCTATCTGACACCCCACACCGCCTGGCAAAATGTTGGTCCCATCCTTACAGCAGGTGTCTATCTCGTGACCCCACATGAAACTGGGGGTCTGTTTCTTCTTATCAACATGACCTGAACAAAGTTTATAATTGTTGCTTAATTCGTTGTGGGGGAGGTTCTCCCTCAGAGAGAATATGCCTAATTCTAAGCTTTTCCAAAGTGAGTAAGATTTTTCACATTTTATCTTTTGCTGTCAGTATGAAGTAAAATATTATATATACCCAAATTAATTTGCTGGCCAGACAGATGTACCTCAGAAACACAAAGTTATTTATGGATTGTTATCAAGATGCTACCCGCATTTCTTTCGGTTACTTAATAATTGACTTTAAAGAGAAAACACCAGGGAAATATCGTCTCAGAACAGATCTGTTCTCACAAAATCCTGTTGTGCGCATTCAGATAAGATCACTATCGTATTTAGAAATGTCTGCAAGACTTGTAAGAGACCTTTATAAACTTTTTTACTTGATCTTAGAAGAAACATCACACGCATTAACATTTAATTTATCTCTCTCTCTCTCTAATATACTACTCACACACATCAGATGGACCACACACTGGGGTTGGGAGACATGTCTGAAAGACTTGTCTTGTTCTGAGGGTGGGAGGTGTGTGTGTGTGTGTAGGTGTAGGTGTGTGTGTGTGTGTGTGTGGGGGGGGTTAATAAGGGGGACAGAGGATTCACCAACATAGCTGGAACTTCATTTTTAACAACTAACTGCATGCATCACACTTCAACACAGGCAAGTTCTTTTTAAACTTAAAACCTTCAAATTTTCAAATATTTAATCTTGTTTCAGTTAAACACTATTTATCTATTTTATCTCTCATCAGTGCTGCTAAATTCTTTAACTCATTTGTTTCATTTCATCCATAGAGATTATGATCAAAGACCAGTCATTCTGAAAAAAGTTCATAATGTTTAAAAAACCTTTTAAAAGTTATTTTTAAAGCTTAAAAACTCTACCTGACTATTTTATCTTATTTCATTTGATCAGTTTATACCTATTTTATTAAACATCAGTGCTGCTTATTTTCTTAAACTCATCTTTTATTGCTTTCATTCACAGGAGGTCAGAGACCGAGCATTCTCAAACCAATTCCTCTTCTCTTCTGCGAAGAAGGGGGGTGTGAGGCAGCGAGGGCTGAACATTATAATTGTTTTCCTGAACAACAACAAAGGGTTCATAAATGTACACAGGATGTAGGGTCAAAGGTCATAATCATAATCCTAGCAGGGGGTAAACATTTAAAACATTTCTTGGTTGTGTAAACATTAGTGGAACATTATATTCATGTAATAAGAGAGAGCTAGTTTTGACTTTTTAATCTCAACTATTTAAACAAGTAGAGAAAGACAGTCAATGTACACCGGTATTATCAGTTCTGCTTATTTGACTTTTCTATTCTAATCTTAGGTGCCCCATCAGAGGTTCTTATGACCTGTGAATCCATGGCTGCCCATCTCAGCTGTGGTGAGATCTCTGGGTTTTGGCGTTTCATGCATTTGCATGTACCATAATTCTAATATGTAATAAAAAAGTATGTATCTTTCGTATTAACAGGTCAGTGAATCATTCAAGTCCTTTCAGCCAATTTTGGGCGTACAGACCGAACGACCTGCTTGACTGGAAAACATGAAAACAATCTCTCAAGTGATCAGTGCAATGAGACGACATCACTTAGTGTGATGCCCATTCAGTAAGACTAGTACTGGTCATTAAAGAGCTGTGTGATTAAAAAATCATTATTTTTATACTTTTGTTTTTCATTTTCACAGATGTGATGGAAAAAATAATTGTGCCATTGTCGTGGACAAAACAGTTTTCCACGATCTGTGTGATGGAATTTACAAATACCTGAATGTGTATTACAAGTTTATTTCTGTCATGATTCCTCTATCATGTCATGTTTATTCTTGTTCTTGGAGTCATGGCATAGCCTGAAGGTTTTGTGTGAGAAAGACATGGTTGTTTCTCTTGTCTCGTCATTGTTCCCTCCATCTCGTTCCTCGTCAGCCTCTCCCTTGTGCTTATCCCCAGCACCTGTTCCTCGTTAATTATCCTGTGTTTGTCACCCTTAAAAACACCCTCGTGTTCATTGTCCTGTGCTCTTTCATTGTACGTCTTACCTCGCTTGTATGAGATGTTCCTGTCTTGTAGCTGCTCGTTGTGCTGCTCGTTGTGCTGCTCGTTGTGCTGCTCGTTGTGCTGCTCGTTGTGCTGTTCGTTGTGCTGTTCGTTGTTCTGTTCGGTGTGCTGTTCTGTGTGCTGTATCTTGTGCCGTATCTTGTGGATCTGTATTCATGCCCTTGTCTTGCCTTGTTCCCATACCCCGTGTCAAGTAAGTCTAGTTTAGTTAGTGTGTTTATATTCTAGTGTTTGTTTTCTTAGTTTAGTTAGTCCGTGTTCTCGTTATTGATCATAGTTTGTTTCAGTCTTGTTTTCCCCATCGTGGGCTTTGTTTTATCCTTTTGTAGTGTTCTTTGTTATTGTAATACGATTCAAGTATGGAAGGAAGGAGACGGGAACCGGAAGACAGTTAAACAATTAATATAAATAATAACAGCCGGCGGCCCCTCACGGCCGACCGTCGGCGAACAAAACAAATCACATAACATAACATAAACATAAATACCAACATAACACAAGTTCGGGCCCAGTCCTCTCTCTTCGACGGTCCGGTCGCCATTGTTCCTTTATATGCTCCCAATCTCCTACGTGATGCGAGGCCGGTGCGCGCACTACTGGCGCTACTGCGCGCACTACTCGAACCACGGTCTCGCCCCGCCTACTCTACTACAGTTATATATAAATATTCTTATTTACCCCTACCATCACGTCGGTATCTCCCTGCAATTGGGTTCTCTGCCATGTCTTCCCGAGCAAACCATGACAGTTGCACCACCTCCTTCATCTCCACCACCTGCACCACCAAGTGAGTTAAACACCTAACTGATCAAACCCGTTACAAATAAAGAAGTACTTCAACTTCATTTTATTAAGCATACTTAAGAACTTTTATTATATTTACTAACTACCCTATATAGTAAGTATACAAAAATCAGTTAACTAGCGGTATACTTTTAAGTGTAATGTACTAATACTGCTTGGGACTAAAGTGGTCCACTTTCTACTTTATAAAAGACTACTATACTGGGCTGCGTGTCCCAAACGTATCGTTACCTTAAATTGATCTTAGAACCATTGTGACTGATGAACCTATGATCAACGAAGCCTTACGATGCTTTTGGGAAACGCTGCCCTGACCAGGGTTGAGCCGAATGAAAAGAGGTGGAACAGGCAAAGTGTCCATCCACAGTGTAAATGACCATAACTAAAACTAACACAACATGTTAGTTTCTGCCTCAGTACTGTCTGGTTCCCCAGCCGTACAACTGATGTTGACTGCAGGCTCCTATGTGTCCTTAACACCCATGCCTTATGAAAGCCAGCTCCTGCATCATAAGATGGATTGCATGTGTCTCATGATCTCGCATTAGAGACTGCTGTGAAAAAAAAGAAAATTGTGTGAAAATTTTATTTTTGTTTGAACTATCCCTAAAGTAAACTCAGCCAGTACATTTTACAGCTATTGTAATAAGACGTATAATCGATTTTAACATGTTGTCAACCACTTAGGATAACTGTACTTAAAAAGATTAAGTTCAACAGTTACATTTTAAATAACACACAATCTATTGTAGCTATTTGCTTATCAACATCAATGCTTGTGTGGACAAAAACAAATAACATGGAAAAAATATGTTTTAGTAATGTGCTGCATGTGCGTCTGTTGTCAGTTTGGTATAAAAAGCCCTGTAAGGTCTGTCAATGTCTGTGAACGTTTGATTAATCGGAGCTTTTATCAAGAAACACACTTGTCACCAAGTAGTTCAAAGTTGTCTTTCTACAATTCTCAGCAGTCAATCCTTAAGATGTTCTATAGAAAGATGCAGATTGTGAGACTGGATGTGAAATCTGGTCAGAATGTAAATGATCCTGCAGTGATGGAGACCATGTTACAATTGGTAGGTGTAAAACTATTGATGTTGAAACTAACATGCATACTGTCTTTTATACAGTACAGTAAACACATAAATATGATCTTTTGGTGTCACTTTGTGTAGATACGGCAGAAACTGAAGGATTATGGGATAGAAAGGAACACAAGAGTGAGATGGAGACTGCCACCAGATGGAAATGTGTTTTCTCCAGAACTCGGTCGTAAAGATGCTGCTTACAGAACAAATACCAACAATGAAGACTGTTCAGAATTTCTGTTTGAATAAAATATTTACCCTCCAAATAACTAGGCTTAATATATTTAAGCCTGCAATCTATTTTGATATTGCAAACTAGTCGTATCACATTTTAAAAGATAAATCAAATTATTAATATTTGTTATGAAAAATAAGAAATAATTTTAAGACATTATAGTCTATCGTTAAAGACTAAAATGTTAAGTAAATCGTATTTATTTTCATTAGGTAGAATGTATTACTTTTTTCCGTATGTCCTTTTCATTGGAATAAGTTAATAGACCTCCCAAAATAGTATTTTTTTCATTGATAAATATGACCAAATAATTGTAACCCTTTTGTCTTTGCATCAAAATGCTTTTAAAATAAATCACACAGCTTGAGTCCAATGATAACATTAAACAGTGAATCAGTCATCAATGAGTGTCTGTTTTTATAAGTTACATTCAGCTTAACCTCAAAGTTTTTGAACTGGAGCCCTAAAACATTTCACAATATCACAAGTACAATAAAACTATATATCAATAAACTTTTATTTATAAAGCACCTTTCAAAATGTTGCAATGTTTTAAAGAACACTGTGATGCCCAAGAAATCATCAGTGAAACTCCATAGTTTTTATGAGTTTTTTTTCAACTCCACAAACACTATCACCTTCACTTCCAGAAACCACTGTCACTTTATTTCTTTTAAGTTCTAGCACAAGTTAAACTTGTGTTAATTGAGAATTAACACAAGTTTACATGTTGATGGTTATTGGAGTCATCATTATGGTGATGAGAGTTTGATTTTTATGTTAAGATTTGTTGAAGAAGAAAGAGTAGGATTTTTTTTTGTCAACAGAGTCCTGTTTTAGAGTTTAGGCCATGATTTAAAGTGATTCAGTCATCCTCATTTATGTAACTGTATGAAATAAAATTATATTCTTAATGTCTTTAACACCACATCATATATATATATATATAACTGGACTAGCAGACATCAAGAATAAACCTGTTTATGTCAACAATGGTGACAACCAAAAAACATATTAAGATAAACACAATGCATTCTGGAAACGCACGCTATAGTTTGCATGTATGTGTTCACATTAGGAGGACGGTAGAACAGATTTTCAAGACATTAGGACTTTAATTCACCAAAGTGGCATCAGATTACAATGTATAGGTTATTCATAAATAACATGAACGTTATTGTTACTATTTAAACTGCTATATAGTTATTCAAACGCTCTTATGGAGCACAGTATGTGTATATTCTTCCTACTAAACGATCACATAAGTTCTGTGATAAAAGTGTATTTCACTAAACAGAACTCATATGAACTGATTATAGTGATGATGCTGTTCTTCACTTTCACTTTATAACCCAGGTTTGGACCTTAAATCGTGGCCTTACCGCCACGTAATATTAACATACATTATCGGCAATATTACATCTTATTGGATTGGATTGGATTCAATTTATTGTCATTAGACATATAACAACTACACAAGTGCGAACGTTCCGTCAAGGCAGACAGGTTCCCCGAACCCAGTTTTCTCGTCGAGAAAATGGTGTCAATTGCGTTGAGAGACCAGTTGATCAAATCCATAATTTTCCAAGTTTGAAAGGGCAGTGCAGAGAGAGTCTCTCAATAGATGAGACGAGAGACAAACAGCAGGGAAAATAAGGGCAAGGAAGGGGAGTGAGAAAATACGACCGCCTCCGCTGAGAGCCAAACGAGACGGGATTTTATTTCTGACGCATCACATGTATATTTATCTTTATTAATCACTGCTAATCCCCGCAGTTTTATTCACCGCTACATCAATGCGCTCTGCAACGTTCCCGCTTCCATCTGTTTGAAGATTAAAGTGTTCACGAAAGACGACTCGTCTCATAACACTCACTTGTGATTGGCTGAATGTTCACTTGTGATTGGCTGAATGTTAATTCACTCAAATCTATGTAGCCAACCAGATCACACGGGCGGGAATATTGGCGGAGGTGTGTCAAAAAAGGGCGGGAGGACAGAATCATTTTAATCTGAAAGTGGGGGTATTCGCTCACATGGTGCCACACCTATTTAAAGCAGATGCGTGACTTAAATCTTAAAAAACAAGTGCTAGTGTACATTTATATATAAAAAAATGTACCAAACACCATATGGTGGCCAAAGAGTGTAAAACAAGCAGACACATTACAGATGTGCCTGATGTGGTCTGTGATACACTGTTTTTTGTGCCAGTTATTTAGAAATGACTGTTCTGTGTCAATTTTTCACATGGACTAATCTATTTTTATGAACATAATGTGTCTTTTTGGGCAGTATATAATGATTGTAAAACATAAAACTGTGTAATAAACGTATTGGCTCGAAATGAATGGGTCTATCAAATGTGGCAGTAGGTACAATATTATTATTCTAATACTGGAAAGTGGCTTGACTGGGCAGAGGTCAGTGGATGTGCTTGTGTAACTTGGTCTTTATAGCTGTCAAAATGTCGCAGCAACATTTGATCCGCTTACTGAACCACTCAGGCAGAAGCGAGGCTTCATACGTCATATGTGACGTCATTGGTCTAAAGCAGGGGTTTTCAACTGGTTCTGTTCCAGGGACCACCATTCTGACTAACAGGTAGTCGGCGGCCCACTATTGTGTATGTGTATGTACGTATAGGTACGTATATGACGTCGGGAACGCAAAACCCAACGTTAGTAACGCAAAACATAGACCTGATAGGTGCAAAGCTAGCCTATCCTGTGCCAGTTTGAATCTCAAATTCAAATTATTTTAAATATTTTCATTAAATTTACTATTCACATCAATGCGCAAATATTCTGGAAATGTTTCGAAAAACAAATTATGGAAAAAAGTGATTTTAATAGTGAAATTAGGTCGGCTGGAAATCAAGTCACGGACCACATGCAATGCCGCCGCGGACCACCGGTTGAAAACCCCTGGTCTAAAGTGATGCAAGCCTCGACACGCGCTTCACTCAAAGCTTCCGGGATTTCTAGACACGCTCTGAACCTTCAGCACAGAACATGTATCACAACTTTTATAAATTTGGTCCATGTTTTCATTTTTATGTAAAACATTTTTTATTTACAAATATAACTATACATGCTCTTAATATAAAAGACTCAAATGTATTAAGTTCATACACAGTTTGAAGATTTTGCCCTGAAGTTTTACACTGCAAAGCTGCTTATGTGATTTTCCCGCATTTTTACAGAATGTTACTGGTATATTTCCATTAAAACTACGGAGCATTTTTGACAGTGAAGCTTTACAGGAAGAAAGTCGTAGCAGGAAAGTTAGTACACTGGACAAAAATTAAACTTTAGACCAACTTAAATAAATTACTGTAAGATTATTTCTTACTTGTACCGTAAATCTAAGTTTGATTATTCTAAGTTGAAGAGTCTAGTCGATTGAACCTTCAGAGTTTCTGGATCCAGGAGACCAAGAATGACCAGACACAGAGATGTGCAGTTCAATCAGAGTCCAAAGTTTATTGAATATAGTTCCAATATTTATATCCATAAAAGAGGAAGTAACTATGTCATTGAAACTATTAATATTATTCACGAGGGTTGTATCCTTGTTCTTAGACCATCTTATAAGTACATATAAGGCAGCACGATGTTCTGAATATTCTGTTAACTAAGTACATATAAGGCAGCATGAGTCTGCATATTCTGTTAACTAGGTCTTCACGAATTCACGAATACGTGTTAAATGGAGATGGTGGTCTAGTGGGTTAAACCACTGAACTGGTAATAAAAAGGTTGCTGGTTTGATCTCAGCACCAGTGTGTCCTTGAGCAAGACACTTTACTCCATGTTGCTCCAGGGGGATTGTCCCGGTAATAAGTGCACTGTAAGTCGCTTTGGATAAAAGCGTCTGCCAAATGACTAAATGAATAAATGAGGTCAGCACTTGACCTCAAGTAACGTTAGACATAATGCATGCACAATCATCATTGAAATACATCTCTCATAATATGATAAGTGAACAATAATCATTTTAATACATTTCACACAATATGTATGGGACACAGGCCAAACCCAAATTCTCACAATACCTTAAACGGAGTACCACCTTAAAAATATACTGTAATTTGTTACAGCCAAATTTATTACTTTCACTCTAGTTATAGTTTTTCTTTACAAACATATAATACAAAATGATACAAAAGGATGCGCCAACATTTAGAAAACTAACTTACACTGTTGTGTAACTTATACACAAAAATACTGTTAACGTTTAATAAACATTAAAGTTTTCCAAAATATCCTTTATTAGCCGGCAACTTACCAGGATTTGAAGTCTTTTAAGTCAGGTGGGTCTCGCTAAACCAATTGATCGGAAACGCTTAATATGTAACAATAAGATAAAATATTACATACGTAACATATGATTAGATGACTAAATGTTACTTACCAAGATTTCGATGGAGTTAGACTTGTGAATGAGGAAAGTAAACATGATGTGCATGTGATCACTTTAGCTACAAATTTTACTCATTCAGTTGAAGTTAAATACAAAGACAATTGGTAGGAATAACTTAATAATTTGTATTTTAAGAACTGATCAGTAAAAGTAAATAATCCTAAAATATTTCTATTAGAATTAACCAAAATATTAAAGGGGTCATATGGCACGAATACGTGTTATAAGTTGCCATTGAGTGTATTAGACACATAAAGTTGCAAAAATTAAAGTGTCGGAAAAAACGATGCACTAATATGGTAAGAGACGTTACATTTCCATCACACGTTTGCAGTATTCCACCAATCACTATGCACTGGTTAACTGACCAATCACAGCACACCTCACTTTTCACAGTAAAAGCTTTGTAAAATATCTCCAGGTTTCAGAGAGGCGGAGCAAAGAGGAGATACAAACATGAGCAGTATGTGGAAAATACAGCGTTTATTTACCTTACATCTAAGACAAACCATAATATTAGTTTAAGCCGTGTCGTTTGACACCTTTAAGCATATATTACAAATATAATTTGTAAATTAAACACCTATTTATTTTCGTTAAATAAACTTGAATAATATATGTACACTTTAGAAATCTTACCTGTTGGAAATGTTTTAATTTTTTAATATGTCCCACTGAAAAATAATCTGTTTAAGTGAATATAGATGTTTATTTTTTTGATATTTCCTAATCAAAGGATAATTTTTTTTGACTGAACTTGACAGCAATATTTCCACCGTATGGTTATTTCTGCTTGGTTTATAATCTCAAAATACAGTAACTCGCAAAAATAATATTATGTTGCAACTTATTATTAGAATGAAAATGTTTCATTTAAAGTCACCATTATAGTAAGAAATGTTTCCTTTAGTTGATTATTGCTAATGTCATTAACTCTGTAAATGTGTACGGCAGTTATAACTTTGAGGGAAAACCTCAGTGATAAAAACTTAATGTTGATTTTGGTGTTTTTCTGCTTCAGCTTTTTTAACCACTAGATGGCGAATAGCAATCTATTTTACACATCAAAAAGCTCTGGCACAATAACACTTTATTTCTACTTGATTTCACATTTGTTTACTCTTTTATATCTTTGGTGTTTAAAGTGTCCTATAATGTGTATTTTTCAGGTTAAACATTTGTTTTGTTTGATGGATGTTAATGTAGTTTAACAGAATGGTGTTTCTGTATTGATAAATGCTGCAATATAAAGTTTTCCAGCACCAGCTCTAAAATGTATTGATTTTAAGAAACAAAGCTCTAGGAAACCCAATAAATTACCAAAATAAAAATATTTGAGAATAATCTGAAAGTGAATAATTGTAGAAACTGTTAATTGTACAACTAAGCATATAATCTGCATACTACAGTATTTTAACAGAAATAGATACTTTATAAAATCGACATGTAAAATGCATATTTTCATTATTTATATAAATATATATATTTCAGACATAGTGTAGTAATAACTAGTAACCGGAAATGTGCATACAATAGAAAGACTCATAAAGTAGTTTTAAACTACATCAAATCTTTACTTTCAATTACAACATTAACAGTAGATCCGCTGAATGGAGGCCGCGGTGCCGATGCGCCACCTGGTGGCTGTTACTCTAAAAGCACCAGAGTTTGGCTCTCGGGTTCTATTGTCGACGGTCGATTGCTCCTCTTTACATACCCGGATGTTACGTGATAATTTCACAGCCGAAAAGCATGAACTTGAATAATGAAAACCTGTATTTCACAACCCAAGTATTTTTTCAAATAACTAAAATTACTGACAATAAAACTTGAGGTAATAAATTCTGCCGCTTTTTAAGATTCAAGTTCTGGTGATATAAATCTGATGGCTGACACTGTACCCGCTGGGATTTGAACTCACTCAGTTTGCAGATGAATGAAGGGCTGTTGAGCAGAGTTGATCATCTATCACAGCATCAGGACCTACAGCACCACACGCTCACTTCTGACCAGTTATGTCCCGTATACTAGACAGACAGTTAATGGAGGACATGGGGACGTTTGTTCCATCTGAACACTTCCATGAATCTCTGAACAGACCAATCCATGCTCTTGAAAATCCTCACATCATGTTCATCAGCAGGTCATTCTCATCTTGAGTGTGAACGGTGCTCAGATCTGTGTAGTGTCTGCAGTGACTCTGAGCATCAAGACAAGACATCTAAACATCAGTAAAAGACACAAACCTGTCTGCTGTAGTTTACTTTTAAACAAGACCAAAATGTAATTTGGTTTAATCATTTGTGGATCTATGATTCCCAGTTCTGGGGTGTATTCCAGAAAGCAGGTTAACTTAACGTCAGCTAAACTCTGAACTCTGTCTTGATGAACCCAAACTTGTTTCCTCAGGGTCTGTATGTTCATATAACACCTGAGAAGAGTTTGTTTAATCTCCCTAAAGATACTCAGACTTAACACACTCACAGAAACAACATGAAGACACTGTCAATGGATCACTGATCTCATGAGTCACCATGGAAACGGCCGGGAAGCTTCAAGTTTTTGTCTGTAAAACAACTTTATAAATCAGAGTTTTTTTAACTGAAGACTTAAATCTGCTTCAATGTATAAAGTGTGGGATAAAATTCATCAAATTAAATTATTTATAGGTTATATGTTTATAAAACCATTAAACGCTATACATTATTTATTTCATTAAATATATAAATATTATAAATACATGCACTATTTTTATACTTTAATATTTAAAAGATATACTCAGTAAGCTATATTTGTAACTGTAGATTTGTTGAGATGTTTGTCTGTTATTTTAACATTTCTGTCTGTATTTGATCACATTGGTCATTTTGAAGGCAGTATTAAACCTTTATTTGGTTTTCTGAAAACTGACATTGCATTACTGATATAGTCATATTAATGGAGACTTTTTTAATTCTAGAAACTACTACATTGACCATAATCACAATGTATCATGATTCATTTACAGCAGAGGAAGAAGGTCTGAAGGATGAAGAATGAGGTTCAAAATGTTAGGCCCAGTCATATACAGAATATACATAATAATCATTTAGCCTTTATATATCCCTTTTAAAGATAAAATATGTATTTTTTTGTTTTCTTTTGACTTTGTTTGCTTTGTTTTGACCAACCTGAATTTAAAACAAGATCACTAAACTGCAAATATAATTGTCTTTCTGTCAGGATTATCGCTCGTATTCTCAGTGAAAGAGTAGCTGGACTAATCACTGTATTTAATATCTGTAAAAACAGTGAAGTTGTCATTAAATTGCTCATCAAGTTTTGAGATAAAATCTTATCAAAATATCACATGTTTAGGTAATTTGAAGTTGAGCAATTGTTTGTCTGTTTATCAGTGGTTTCTATCTTTGAAGACATCTTCAAACCAGCTTTAAATTAAAGACATATTATCAAGATTATTTGCAAGTCAGAAAAATGAATACATTTTCCTATCTAAAGACTTCTTATTGTGTTTTACTGCAGTTAGTTTTACATTAGTGCCCGTAATGCACCAACATGAATTATAACATTTTTAATAACTTTGTCACAGAAATTAAATCGTTATGAAAATCAACCAACCATGAAAATCAACCATGGCTGTTTTTTCTAATGGAAAAACAACAAATGTTAACATATTTGACATTCAATTTTACATAAAAAATAATCTTACTATGTCACATTTACATCATAGATTAAGAGTAAATTCTGCACACGACTGTTTAGTTTTGTATGAAGATCAAACACAAGAGCAGTGAAGAGAGATCTTGATCATAAATACTATAGATGACATGAATGTATGTGATGATAAAACACCTCTATGGCTGGAATACACTACAAGACTTTTAAAATCAACAGATTTTGTATAAACTGATGTTAGACATCGAACACTTGCAGACTTTTTGATGAAAGTTTCATAAAAACATTGTCGGTCTGCAGATTTGATCAGTTATAGACTTTCTGGAACAAGTCCAGACTGAAGATCTGAGCAAAAGTCTTGTAGTGTATTTCAGCATTAAAACAGGTGAAGACCAAACTCTGATAGTTTATATCCGGTACAATAGCGCCCCCTTCGGAGATAATCCTGCAACCATAAGTAGAGTCAGAACTTTTCATTTATATTTAATTTACAACATCGTTTTATTTTTGATGAAGCGGTTTGTTGCCATTTTAAACGCCGTGTGTCGCATTCCAATTTAAATTATGACCATAATGAAAAGACAGCCCGCACAACTTAAACATAAGAAACTCTTTTACAGGATAAAGTGTGTGGCTCTTAAAAGAGCCTTTGTGTGCGGCGGATGAAACCGGCGCTTTACTTGGAGCTGGTGTACTTGGTGACGGCTTTGGTGCCCTCGGACACGGCGTGTTTGGCGAGTTCACCGGGCAGCAGCAGACGCACGGCGGTCTGGATCTCTCTCGACGTGATGGTGGATCGCTTGTTGTAGTGCGCGAGACGAGAAGATTCACCGGCGATGCGCTCGAAGATGTCGTTGACGAAAGAGTTCATGATGCCCATCGCCTTGGAAGAGATGCCGGTGTCGGGGTGGACCTGCTTGAGGACTTTGTACACGTAGATGGCGTAACTCTCCTTTCTGGACTTTCTGCGCTTCTTTCCTCCCTTGACGGCGGTCTTGGTGACGGTCTTCTTAGAGCCCTTCTTGGGCGCGGGTTTGGCTGGTTCAGGCATGATAGTAATCGGTTGAAATCAAGACGAAAACTGTGTGAGAGTCACTTCACATGGGGATTTATTCACTCCCGCATGCAAGTGTTTGGGTCACGGGCGCGTGCTCCGATTGGGTGTCGTAGTCGGCCAAAAACCCTCTATTGGTCAGCACATAGTCTGGCGGGTCGGACAGAGAGCCAATGAAAGTGTTTCCCGCCCACAGCCTCATGTTTGAAGGCGTCCCTCCCACAAGCGATTCAGTTTCCTTTGTTGACACTTGCCGCTCTTTTTCGAATTTGATTTAAAAAACGTTTATTTCTGTATTAACTCCTCACTAAGAAATAATTACGTAATGGTGTCATTACAGTCACCTAAAGAGTTCGTTCAGAAAGCGTTATTCATTATTCACAAGCTTTGGGTGTCGTCACGTTTATATAGTTATGACATGATGATGGAGTTTCTTTTTCGAGCGAGAGAAGTGTTCAGCACAACTGTTGTCAAAGAACGAGTTCACCGAAACGCCGCATGTGCTTATTGGACCTAGTAGAAACACGCGCACGTTATTTACACGCTTTTTCTTCGCGCATCCTCCTACAGTAAATCTCCATTCATTTAAACTTACAACAAGCACAATGTTAAAGATTTTCTAAGAAACAAAACAATACATTTTAAATAATAGTTCATCCCAAAGACAATAATGTCATCATTTATTCAGACTTATATTATTTTACACCTGTTTAAATGACTTTGTTCTGACGAACACAGTAAGATATTAGTAAGAATGTTAGCAATTTTTAATTCTGTGACATCATTGACTCCCAAAACAGGAACAATTCAATGGTAGTCAAAGGTGCACTGAACGGTTTGTTTTCCTAAATACTTCACAATATCTCACTTTATGATTAACAAAAGTATTTTTAATACTATGGTAGTGGTTGATGTCACAGAACTGAAAATTGCTAATATTCTTAACAGAACAATGAAATATAAAGTAAATAATAGAATTTTCATTTTTGGGTTGAACTAGCCCTTTAAAGCCCTATTAAAGAAATGAATAGATAGAAATGAAAGACGGCCACTAGCCATGATTTGCTTCGTTTTTATCTACAAGAAAAAATAATATTAAAAGTGTGTTTGACGAAGGGAAGTGTAGTTGACTGGAGATCAGAGGCCCTTAAAATGAATTATTCAACGCAGATTATTAGATGAACAAATAAGGTGATTAAGGAGACACTGAGAAAATAAAGATCAGTCTTAATATTGCGTAAGCACGGTTAATACAATAATAATACTCATAGGCACAAATTACGTTTCTATTTATGTTTGCGAAAAACGGCGAAAATCGAGTCGTTCAGTTGATGTGGTGGCTCTTAAAAGAGCCGTTGAGTTGTTATTAAAGCGGGACTTAGGCGCGCTCTCCGCGGATGCGGCGGGCCAGCTGAATGTCTTTGGGCATGATGGTGACCCTCTTAGCGTGGATGGCGCACAGGTTTGTATCCTCGAACAGACCGACCAGATAAGCCTCACTAGACTCCTGCAGAGCCATCACGGCTGAACTCTGGAAGCGCAGATCCGTCTTGAAGTCCTGAGCGATCTCTCTCACCAGGCGCTGGAAAGGCAGTTTACGGATGAGCAGCTCGGTGGACTTCTGGTAGCGGCGGATCTCTCTCAGAGCCACGGTGCCGGGCCTGTAACGATGAGGCTTTTTCACGCCGCCGGTGGCGGGAGCGCTCTTACGGGCGGCTTTAGTTGCGAGCTGCTTCCTCGGGGCTTTGCCACCGGTGGACTTACGAGCGGTCTGCTTGGTTCTTGCCATCGCTATTGAATCTTCTACGTTCAGTATAGAATATGTCTTCAGTGTCGGAGTGTCTGCTTTTAAAGGCTAGAATAAGCAGCACGTCAAAGGCACCGAGACACGCGATTGGCTGATGTGTGACGTCCGCTCGAGACAGTGAGCCAATGGCCGCGCGATATGCGTTCAAATCAAATTGGCGGGACATTGCGTTTCCTTTGTTCAGATCACGTGTCACGTACACAAAACAAGATCATCATATATTTGCTCTTTATCTCTTTATTTAATACTCGTGTATCATTCCTCGGATCAAACATCAGCACGTTGCTATTTTCAAAGTTCATACAGAAAGGTCTTAATTTTCAAATCAAATTAAAATGATCCTTTAAATTACAGCACAAGCGCAGCAACAAATTTGTTTAATGACAGAAGTGTTCCGCTTTCCTGCGCGAATTATTTACTTAAACCCGTTAAAACAAGACACTGAACAATTATTTTACTCCGATAAAACGTCAAAGACATCTTTTTAGCTACTGTACGAATAAACATAAGCATATCTCGTACATTTGGGGCAGGGGTGTCACATACTGATCTGAAGAATGCGTGCTCATTTATAGCAGCTCTATGACAAGCATTAATATACAATTTCGATGGATTAAAACAGAAACCTCGTCGCTCTCTCAGTGATAATGTGGGTGGCTCTTAAAAGAGCCTTTGGTTTATCGATGCGTACTGTCCGCCGTTTACTTTGCCTTAGCGGGTTTGTCGGTCTTCTTGGGCAGTAACACCGCCTGGATGTTGGGCAACACACCACCCTGAGCGATGGTCACCCCGCCCAGAAGTCTGTTCAACTCCTCATCGTTACGCACGGCCAGCTGTAGATGGCGTGGAATGATCCGACTCTTCTTGTTGTCCCGAGCTGCGTTTCCGGCCAATTCCAGGATCTCAGCGGTGAGATACTCGAGGACAGCGGCGAGATAAACTGGAGCTCCGGCACCGACGCGTTGAGCGTAGTTACCTTTGCGAAGTAACCTGTGAACACGGCCGACGGGAAACTGGAGACCCGCTCTGGATGACCGAGTCTTGGCTTTCGCTCTTGATTTACCACCAGTTTTACCTCTTCCACTCATTGTTGAATAAGATGAAAACTGCTCACGATTATAGAAACACGAGAGAACTATATCATGGAGTGGATGTTTTCACTTATTATACGTGCCTATCGTTCGCCTATTGGTTAATGTATGTAAAAAGTTCAACCAATCACTGAACTTCCCTCCAAACGCCAAAGCCCGCCCATTTCTTTACTTCCGCCTGGTTTTGTTTCAGTTTAGATCACGTGACCTTTAAATACATTAAATCTTATATATAAGGGCTTTTCAGACACGTCTATTGGAAACTATAGTTTGAACAAAAGCAAACATTTATACTGAAAAAACAACTTCAGATGTTGCGCCGATTATTAATTAAAATGCGCTGACGATCATAACTTGTGTAATTGATTTGAACCAGATTTCTCAGCGTATTCACTTGTTTAGAGCTTTCCTGTAGCTCAGTGATAAGATTAAGGTTGCGGGTTCCATCCCAGGGGATTGCAGATACTATAAATTTATAGGATAATATACTGTGAGTCGCTTTGGATAAAAGCGTCTCCCAAATGCGTAAATTTAAATGTAAGAAAACAACCATAATATTAACGTATCTCTGAAACACTTCTCTTTAGTGGGCTGGTGGGTGGCTCTTAAAAGAGCCTTTTTTAATGGAAAGTGTGGAGAAGGAATCTACCTCTTTTTTGGGGCGGCCCTTTTGGGCTTAGCTGCTTGGGGCTTTGTCGTCTTGGGTTTTGTAGCCTTGACCTTCTTGGGGCTTTTAGCTGCTTTCTTCGGACTCTTGGCTACTTTCTTGGGGGCCGCTGGCTTCTTCGCCTTCTTGGGGCTCTTCGTTGCCTTTTTAGCGGCGGTGACTGCAGGTTTCGTGGCCTTCTTGGGAGATTTCTTTGCGGCGGTCTTCTTTGCCGCTGCGGTCTTCGGCTTCTTGGCAGCAGCAGCCGCAGCCGCAGCCGCAGCGGGCTTCTTCACTGCGGGCTTCTTTGCTTTAAGAGCGGCTTTCTTCGCTGGCTTCTTAGTCTCGACTTGTTTTTTGTTGAGTTTGAAAGATCCTGAAGCACCGGTTCCTTTGGTCTGGACCAGTGTGCCTTTAGTCACGAGGCCCTTGATGGCGAGCTTGACGCGGGAGTTGTTCTTCTCAACATCGTATCCGCCGGCGGTGAGAGCTTTCTTCAGGGCGGCCAGAGACACACCGTTTCTCTCCTTGGAGGCCGTCACAGCTTTAACGATGAGATCACTCGCGCCTGGACCCGCTGTTTTGTGTTTGGCTGCAGATTTCTTCTTAGGCGCTTTCGCCGGCGGGGCTGCTGGAGCTGGAGCAGTTTCTGCCATTTCTCAGGTAAAATATCTACGTTCACAGTCTGTAGCTGATCAATAATGCGGAAGGTTTGAGCGGCGCTGCGCTCTTAAACACTACATGAGAACCATATAGACTCAGCTCGATCTGTCAGTGCCTGCGCGCCTCTGTGAGCCGCAAACTCTTGTGTTTTCTCCTGTGACATTTCGAGTAAATATCAGAGTTTTAAAATAATTGGACGGAATGAAAACAGCGTGAACACAGAGCAGAGATCCAGAGCTTTATTCAGAGACTAAACTACACGACAGTAAAGGCTTTATTATTTCACTGTTACATTAAAAACACGACCAGCATCGATCTCTGGAAAAAGCTGAGAACGATTTTCATGTGATTTGTGTGTGTAAACATTAATGAAACATTAAACATGTTTTCCTTTTATTTAACATACATGTAATAAATGACTTGAGTCAAGTTAATGTCATTCAGGAACTTTTGAAGTGTTGCATACAGAAGTTGTTTTGATCAGATTGAAATACACGAACACTCTCAAGGTATTTGTGTGAATGACTGTTAGATATTATTTTCCCCATAGATAAATAAGCCCACATATATGCATGAATAAGTGTAGCCTATGTGTGGTTTTAAGGCTCACAGAGAGGAAAGCTGGCTAAGTGTGGAGGAAGAGGATCTACTTAAAGCTAAACATTCTTTGACTGACATGCTATGTTTTCTATACCTTATTAGGTATAACGAGTGTCCTAAGGCACACTATATAAAGATGTTTCTTCCATATAGTTTCTATACCTTATTTGTTATAACAGGTGTCTGGTTGTAGACTATATAAGTATTTGTCTTCCCTGAAATAAATGAGTTCAAAAGCTGGATGCCTCTGTGTCTAGTTCTTGTGCTCCCAGATCTGCAGAAGAATTCACTTACAACATCCAACCTATTTCTGATGTGATCTAAGGGTAATCCAAAACTCACAAAGAAACTTAGTGTTCGAAAGGAACCTGTAGTTTAACAATGACACAACGCTGTTTGTTTAAATGATGTGTAAATTTGTTATATTAAAAATGACGAAACGATAACACGGAAATTAAATATGGATTTAATATAATAAAACTAAATCTTTGCGTCCAGTATTGACATGAAACAGCTGATAGATTGAATGATCTGAATTTCTGTGTGTGATTTCTAGAGATGCTGAAATTCTTACTGAGACTTACTGTTGTATTTATCTGTTTATTTTTTCTTACAGACAAGGAAGTTTGCTGCAGTCAGTCTTGGGTTCTGTATGATTAAAACGTTAAAGCAGCTATTCTTATTACTTTATTTTAGTGTGTTATGTTTTTTTTAGTTTTTGAACATGTGACAGAGTTGATTCAACTTTAAATGATAATCAGGAAATAATTTACTTAATGAGAAAGAGAGTTTAAGTTTGCTCATTATATCAAAACTGTTGTGCGTCACACAGCATGTGTGAGGAGAGGAGAAAGAGGGGGTTGGGCTTTGAGTTTGGAGGGAAGTTCACTGATTCGTTTAAAAGTTTAATTGACTCCAACCAATAGTCGACAGGCAGAGGGGGTGAAACATTGAGAACTGCTGTACAAAGGCTTCGTTCTTCTTTCTCCGAGAGCAAATAGACGATCACAGTTGAAGAAAATGAGCGGCAGAGGCAAAACCGGCGGCAAAGCGAGAGCTAAGGCCAAGACTCGCTCCTCAAGAGCGGGACTTCAGTTCCCCGTGGGCCGCGTCCACAGGCTCCTCCGTAAAGGCAATTATGCTCATCGTGTGGGTGCTGGCGCTCCAGTTTATCTGGCCGCCGTACTCGAGTATCTCAACTCAACTCAACTTTATTTATATAGCGCTTTTTACAATTTTCATTGTTACAAAGCAGCTGTACATGAGACACATTGAATACAAGTAAAACAACTGAAGGCATATACCTTTAAAAACAAGACAAAGGTGAAAACAACAAAGACAGACATACAAATGCTCCACACACACAATATGCAAACATACATACACACACACACATTGACATAGACGCACACACACACACAGTGAAAGCACACATTGGCGATAAAGGAGAAAGAACCACAGGTCAAATATTAAACGGACTATAAATTCTTATATGCAATATTAATTATGTCTAATTTCTGAATTCTAAAGCAGCCCCCCCGGCCAGGCAGATAGTGCAAAACAATATGCAAACGGTGGTGAGGAACCCAAAACTCCCATCGAGAAAAAAAAACTCAGGAGAACCCAGGCCCAACCAGGGGACTCCAGTTCCCCTCTGGCAAAAGCTGCTGCCTCTGCACAAGCTCAACAGTGCTTGCACAACAAGGCTAAATAAAAATAAAAAATAAACTTAATAAGGTAAATGATAGATTTAAGATTATCATTCACAATCTAATAACATTTGAAATGTTGTAGGAAAATCAAAGTTGTGGCGTCCTTTATCCAGCTCTATCCTCTTAGCTCTTGTCAGGTCACCGCTTCCCATTCTCAGCTCTGCCATCGGGTCTGGGCATGAACTGCATCCTGCGGTAACCTTGGAACAAAGAGACAAGACTGGCTGAGAGTAGAGTACTGTTCTGCACTCATTGATGCAACAAGTACATCATTTGTTGTTGGATGTGTTCCTGGTTCCGGTTGATCTAAATAATGCAGCCTAAATCCTCTGAGGATTAATATTATGGAGGTGTAGTGTATGCAAGATTAAAAAGATGAGTCTTTAGTCTAGATTTAAACTGACAGAGTGTGTCTGCCTCCCGGCCTTTCCGGGACGCTTTCTTTAGAGTCTGAGTGTGTTCATTATACCACGGTGTTGGGCTGCTATTTTTAATTTTCTTTAAACGCAGAGGAGCAACTATGTCTAATATTTCCGAGAAGGTAGAGTTAAAATTTTCAATAGAAGTGTCAAAATCGTCAACATTTTTACACATGCTAGATATTTTAGACAATTCAGGCAGATTATCGAGAAACGCATCTTTGGTAGTTGAAGTAATCGTTCTACCATATTTGTAGCAAGGAGTTTGATTTGCAGCCGTAGGCCATTGAAGCAAACATAATATCAGACAATGATCCGAAATGTCTTCACTCTGCTGAACGATTTTAACATCGTCCACATTTATACCATAAGAAAGTATTAAATCTAAAGTATGATTACGAAGGTGAGTGGGTCCTGACACATGTTGACTAACGCCCATGGAGTTAAGAGTGTCTTTGAAAGCCATGCCCAAGGCATCTGTATCATTGTCTACATGGATATTAAAGTCACCGACGACAAGGACTCTATCTGCAGCCAGTACAAGTTCTGATAAGAACCCACCAAAATCTTTAATAAAATCTGTGTGGTGCCCTGGAGGCCTATATACAATAGCTAGAATAAAATTTAAAAATGTTTTGTCCTTAGTATTAGGTGTCGATACGTGAAGTACCATGACTTCAAAAGAATTGTATTTAAATTTAGACTTCTGAGAGATGCTAAAATAATTATTGTAAAGTGCAGCAACACCTCCCCCTCTACCTTTTAGGCGAGGCTCGTGTTTATAGTAATAGTCTTGAGTAACGGATTCATTTAGAGTAATATATTCATCTGGCTTTAGCCATGTTTCTGTCAAACAAAGCATGTCTATTTTATGATCGGTTATCATATCGTTAACAAAAAGTGCTTTATTTGAGAGAGATCTAATATTAAGCAATCCGAGTCGTAACAGTTGATTATCTGTATTTTGTTCATGTTTAACTTGTTTAACGTTTATTAAATTACTTTCAAGAGGTTTACGCAATATCTTATCTTTGCTAATCCGGGGGACAGACACAGTCTCTATTTTATGTTGTTTGTAAAAAGGGATTATTACATGTTGCATATTTTGTGTATTCTGTAACGCGAGACGGAGAGCAGACAGTTGGTTAAGCCATTTTGTCTCCTTCCTGACCTGGGCCCTAGGTAGTCAGACTTTAGCATTATTAAGACTGTGTGCCAAATTTCTAGAGAGGAGGGAAACCCCATCCCAGGAGGGATGGAGACCATCTCGTTTCAACAGGTCAGGTCTGCCCTCAAAACTCTTCCAGTTATTTATAAAATCTATATTATTCTGCAGGCACCACTCAGACAACCAGCCATTTAGTGATGATAATCTGCTATAAATCTCATCACCACGGTAAGCAGTGAGGGGGCCAGAGAATATTACAGTGTCTGACATCGTTTTTGCGAGCTCACACACCTCTTTAATATTATCTTTAGTGATCTCCGATTGACGGAGTCTAACATCATTTGTGCCGATTTGAATAACAATCTTACTGAATTTACGATTAGTCTTAGCCAGCACATTTAAATTTGACTTGATGTCAGGCGCTCTGGCTCCCGGTAAACATTTGACTATGGTGGCTGGTGCCTCTATGTTAACGTTCCGGACAATAGAATCACCGATCACTAGGGCACTTTCAGCAGGTTTCTCAGTCGGTGCGTCACTGAGCGGGGCAAACCTGTTCGAGACTTTAATCGGAACGGTTGAGTGATGTTTTGTCCTGCGACTATGCCGTCTCACCGTCACAAAGTTTCCCAGCTGCAGGGGATTTTCAACCGGAACCGAGCTGTGTGCGCTAACATTGCTCGCATCCAAAATGTTTTCTACGGTCCTAACACTCTTACTATCCTCAAATAAGGATTGGATGCGAGACTCTAATTCTAAAATCTTCTCCGTCAGCCTAACTACTTCCCTACATTTATCACATGTAAAACCCTCGCCGCTGACAGAGAAGGCTAAGCTAAACATATGACATGAGGTGCAAGTAACAACAATAGGAATAGAAGCCATGACTCACCGGGTATGAAGTGCAATCCTAACTTACCAAGGTTGCTTGATGAGTCTTAGTATATACACTTAGAAAGAGAAACAGTTAGCACACAGGACAAACAGGGGGAGATGATATTCCACAGTGTAAACAGAAGGCAAGCTAACACGCTAATATGCTAATATGCTAGCGGCGTTACGATTCAATTAATATAGGTTTAGAAAATAAAGTTATAACTAATTCGGCAACGACAGTGATAGGTAACGATAGTAAAATACACTAATATTAAGACCAGGAACAAATGTGAGGTGAAGCAAGTGTCAGAGGATACAAACTAGCCGCTGGCAGCGATGCAATCAGGAACCAGTATCTGACCGCTGAGATTCTCGAGTTGGCCGGTAACGCAGCTCGTGACAACAAGAAGACTCGCATCATCCCCCGTCACCTCCAGCTGGCGGTGCGCAACGACGAGGAGCTGAACAAACTTCTGGGCAGAGTGACAATCGCTCAGGGCGGCGTTCTGCCCAACATCCAGGCCGTGCTGCTGCCCAAGAAGACCGAGAAGCCCGCCAAGACCAAGTAAATGGGCGACAGTTCGTTTCAAACCAAAGGCTCTTATAAGAGCCACTCACTTCACCTTTAAAAGAACGATGCGATTCCTGTGTTTCCATGCCGGTTCATTACAGACCAAAACTGCACATTCTGCTTTTAGTTCATTAAACCTGTATTGGATATTGATGCTTCTGCTCTGAGAGTTTACTTGTATTCGTTTACACTTATCATGATGTTTTATCTGAAGCGACTAATCGAGTCTAACGTTCTATCAAACGGATGAAGAATAATTGTAGTATCCAGAGTCCTGTATAACCGGCTCTCGTAAATAGAAGTTGAGCGTTTTTGTCAGTAAACGTTTTAATGCTGCACTTATGATGCGATGTGAATAAATGTAATGTTAAATTGCAAAGTGCATAAATTTCTAAACAGAGATAATCTTTAATCACGTTTCTTAGTACATTAGATTGTTTTACTCGACTAGAATAGAAAAGCATGGCGCTAATAACGCCAAGGTCACGGGTTCGATCTCCGGGGATTCCACACACAGAAACAAATAAATAAGATGATGTGATGTGAGTCACTTATGATGCAAACATCTGACAAATGCATGAATGTATTTTTACTGAATTACTAAAGGATTCGGAGGGCGGAGCTGTGAGGAAAATAAAAAACGTGACGTGCCACTTGCACCCTCCTCGCATCCGTGTGTTTCTACTAGGTCCTGTAGGTACGTATACATAGCCTCCGCTGTCCTATACTAGGCATAAAGTTCGTAGCTGTACTCTGAACTACTCGCACATCATGTCTGGAAGAGGCAAAGGTGGAAAGGGACTCGGAAAAGGAGGAGCGAAGCGTCATCGCAAAGTTTTGCGTGATAACATCCAGGGCATCACTAAACCTGCCATCCGTCGTCTTGCTCGACGAGGCGGAGTGAAACGTATCTCCGGTCTCATCTACGAGGAGACTCGCGGTGTGTTGAAGGTGTTTCTGGAGAACGTTATCCGTGACGCCGTCACCTACACCGAGCACGCCAAGAGAAAGACCGTCACCGCCATGGACGTCGTGTATGCGCTGAAGCGACAGGGTCGCACTCTGTACGGCTTCGGAGGTTAAACGAGTTTTTCTGAAGTAAAACATTGAACACAACGGCTCTTCTAAGAGCCACCCACGGTCTCACTCACAGAGTTGAATTTCTGAAGTTATATTACATGCAGCGAATAGATTACAAACAATCATTATAATACAGGTGGCGTTCGGATGAACTGTTACTTGTACAACTGTAGTAAAGAAACACCATCAGTATGGCATAACTACATAAATGTCAGCACGTGTAATGAATCGTGAATAAAGAATAAAATGATGAAATGCTTTCTGCACGAAATCTTTGAGGGGTTGTGATGACAAGATCATTTAATTATTTCATATTGCAGAGTTAACTGATATAAAACGTTTTTTAAACAAATTTAAAAAGAGCGGGAAGTGTCAACAAAGGAAACTGAATCGCTTGTGGGAGGGTCACATTCATACTTGAGGCTGTGGGCGGGAAACACTTTCATTTGCTCTCTGTCCGACCCGTCAAACTCTTAGCTGGCCAATAGACACATGTAATGGGGTTTGGTCATCGACGACACCCAATCAGAGCGCGCCTGTTATGCAAATATTTGCATTCGAGTGTGTATAAATACCCCCACACAGATAGAACTTCAACCAAGTACTATCATGCCTGAACCAGCCAAACCCGCGCCCAAGAAGGGCTCTAAGAAGGCCGTCACCAAGACCGCCGTTAAGGGAGGAAAGAAGCGCAGAAAGTCTAGGAAGGAGAGTTACGCCATCTACGTGTACAAAGTCCTCAAGCAGGTCCACCCCGACACCGGCATCTCTTCCAAGGCGATGGGCATCATGAACTCTTTCGTCAACGACATCTTCGAGCGCATCGCTGGTGAGTCTTCTCGTCTCGCGCACTACAACAAGCGATCCACCATCACGTCGAGAGAGATCCAGACCGCCGTGCGTCTGCTGCTACCCGGTGAACTCGCCAAACACGCCGTGTCCGAGGGCACCAAAGCCGTCACCAAGTACACAAGCTCCAAGTAAAGCGCCACTTTCATCCACCGCACACAAAGGCTCTTTTAAGAGCCACACACTTTTCCGTTAAAAGAGATTCTTATGTTTGTACAGTTGTGCTGTTTCATTATTTCAATGATTTAAATTGCGACGCGATATGGCGTTTAAAATGACAACAAACCGTTTTATCATGAAGAAAACATGCTGTTTTAAAGTAAATATAAAATGAAAAGTTCTGACTTTAGTTATTGTTGCTCGATTATCTCAGATGGCGGTATTGTACCGGATATAAACTATCAGAGTTTGGTCTTCACCTGTTTTAAGGCTGAAATACACTACAAGACTTTTGCTCAAATTTCAGTCTGAACTTGTTACAGAAAGTCTGTAACAGATTAAATCTGCAGACCGACAGTGTGTTTCTATCTGAAACTTTAATAAAGTCTGTAAGTGTTTATCTAACGTCAGTTTAGACAAAATCAGTTGAGAGTCTTGTAGTGTATTTCAGACAAAGAGGTGTTTTATCATCACACACATTCATGTCATCTATAGTATTTATGATCAAGATCTCTCTTCACTGCTCTTGTGTTTGATCTTCATACAAAACTAAACACAGTCGTGTGCAGAACTGACTCTTATTCTATAGATCTGTAGTGGAAATGTGACACATTAAGATGATTTCATATGAATTATTTAATGTCAAATATGTTTACGTTTGATGGTTTTCCCTTAGATAAAATAGCCATGGATGATTTTCATAAGGATTTAATTTGTGTGACAAAGTTATTAAAAATGTTATAATTAATTTTGGTGCATTACGGGCACTAATGTATAACTTACTGCAGTGAAACACAATTAGAAGTCTTTACATAGAAGAATGTATTCATTTTCTGACTTGCAAATAATCTTGATATGTATTTAATTTAAAGATGGTTTGAAGATGTCTTTAAATATAGATATCACTAATAAAAAGACAAACAATTGCTCAACTTCAAATAATCTAAACATGTGTAAATTTGATAAGATGTTTTCTCAAAACTTGATGAGCAATTTAACGACAACTTCACTAGTTTTACGGATATTAAATACAGTGATTAGTCCAGCTACTCTTTCACTGAAAATATGAGAGATAATCCTGACAGAAAGACAATTATATATCCAGTGTAGTTATGTTGTATTTAATTCAAGTTGGTGAGAACGTGAGATTCTGGCAAACACAAAGTGTTCCTGTAACATTAGTATAGTGACTAATACAACTTTCCCAGAACACTAATCCTGATATAATCTCACAGTGAATTAAACACTATTTTTCTGTAAATAAGGTTACACACTCTAATATTACCAAAGTGTTTCATTAAACCCCTGATGATTGACTTCAGACACCAGGACACTTCAGTCTTTATATGAGTTTTCATCAGATGGAAGGGGAAGATTTTGTTGTATCTTGTACTCTTAGTCGTTCAGGTTTATAACTTTTTTGAACATACTGAAAATATGGCAAAATAATAAAGATGTGTATAAACAAATTAATAAACAAATTAATAAATTATGTGATGACAAAATAGGATGCATGTTTTCGAGAGACAACATTGTTGCATTTCTGTGAAGCCAGAAGCAATAATATTTGACAAATGGAGAAGTGAGTGATGTCTCATCATTTGTGCTCATTTATGAGGAATATGAAGTCAAATCCAAAATGTATTCAGACACCTCCAACATTATTCATACGACCACAGTTTATCTGGTTTAGTTTATAATACAGTAATAAAATATGACAAGAACTCAGAGTTAAACTGTGTCAGATCTAAACCATCTTGATAATGTCAGGTGACTTTGACAGAAAGGTTTGGGTTAGTTTAGAGTCATGTCTCTCTCAGGAGTGAGTGGTTGTGCTTCTGTGTTTCACACCTCTAGCTTCGAGGAGGTAGATGAGATGTGGTGGGAATGGATTCAGGGGATGTAGATCATTCACACAAATCTTGTCCTCCACCTATGAGGAGCTTGTGGAGGCAGTAACGTATTAGCAAGTATTAGCAGGGTTGCTAACTCTAACCCATCTAGAGTGGGACACACACTTTCAAGCTCTATCCCTCTGTGACAACAAGCCAACGTCGAGTAAATACAGGATTGTTTACTTTAATTTTGTTTTCATTCATATTGGCACAGAAATAACTCCTAGAAATAGACTCCTGTCCTGTCACCCAAGCCGTGGAGAGTAACACTGGCTCTGGTTGGCAAGGTGTATGTGGTCAGGTTGGTGCGTGCCTACACACCACGTCACTGCTACAGGCTTACCAGGCTAATCTATGGGAGCAGACGGATGGATTCGGAAGGCGTAAAAAATCTTGAAACCTTCTACAGATGTCTCGCTGTGGATGAAGCGGTCAGGCTGACAGGTCACGTGGTCGCTCTATGGCAGCGTTGGTTGTCAATGAGAGGCAACTATGGCTTAACCTCTCTGATATTAAGACATCTTACGATTTTTAAACACCGTCGTCGACAGATTTCAAAAGACATGTAAGGAGGTCACAGCACTCTAGCAATATCTGCCAATTCGTGATCTTTCATCTGGGGCTGCGACCCCAACCAGCAGACGCTCCTCATACCGTGGAGTGCAAACAGTAAGAGTCACTTTCAGAACACCCTCTCCCTCAACATGTTCTAGTTACTACCATTCATGTTTCTGATCATTTCTTTATCCAGATCACTGTAACTCCCCCTGGAATCTCAACATCCACCCTTAACTCTGTTTCTTTCTGTTGTAACATTCGTTCACTCTCTCCCACCTGCTTTGCATCCATGATGCCTTCCTGCCTCCCTACACGCCACAACCTTTTACTGATCTATTCATGTTGATTGATTGAATGAATGAATCAATAATTGAAGCATTTATATAGTGCATTATTTTGTATTACTGTACATCGAAAGCGATTTAAAATCTGTTTTTAAATCTAATGAGGGGGGTCTCTCCTCAACCAGCTCCAGATAGTCTTTGTACAACTTTAACATCTTTTCTTGATAATGTCTGCCCTCTCACATCTAGGCCTGCACGTATAACACCCTCTTGCCCCTGGCTGTCTGAGACTATGTGACCATTGGATCAAGCTAAGGGCTGAGGAGAGGAAGTGGTGCAAGTCTGTCATTGAAAACACATTACATACAAGAATTTACTCACTCTGTTCTTATCAATAAACAGCACCTCACTGGGTCCAAGTATTAAGGCACATCAGTGGTGGAAAGAGTACTGAAAATATTGTACTTAAGTAAAAGTGTTGTTACTTTTGTTACTTACTATATTTTACTCAAGTATAAGTAGAAGTACTAAAAAATAATATGACTCAAGCAGGAGTAGCAAAGTAATTTGCAGATAAACGACTCAAAGTACAGCGATACAAAGTACATTACTTGACAATTGTTTTTCAATTTAAAGCATTATTGAGATGTAAACATGCTCATGTAATAATTCATTGACTGAAGGGCACTTACATAAAGACCACAAGTGAGACTTACTGAGTCAGAAAACTTGACTGATGCAATATGAAGACCATAAACACATATATCTGTGTTCTTCAAGCCATCTCTGGTATGTACATAAGAATAATGTGTATTTATAATCAACACTGCCTGTATAGCAGTATAGAATTTTATAATATTATATATTTTCTGTCTCAGTGATAAGAAGCAACACAACCACAAAAGTAAGTTATTTCAAAAGTAACATCATTTGAATAGTTTTATGGATGGCAAAATAATACAAGTGAAAGGATTGATCAAAGAAATTAGGGATTAAAAAAAGGGACACCGTAACTTCCCTCTTCATATAAACTCACAAAACATTTTAAAGAGCGTTAGTTCTATCAGAAAGACTCAGGAAACATAGAACGATAGAACGAAAAGTGAAAGTAAACAAAAACAACCCACCGGATGATGTGTCTCCTTGCAGTTCCTAAAGGAGAAAGTAAGAGTCGGTTAGCCATGGTTAAAACATGAAGTAACATTATACCTGCCTTCTATTGATGGTGGGCACCGGCTAATAGGGCTTCTAGAGCCTTCAAATTCTCCAGATGCCTGATCGGGCTGAATGGCTTGCATGAGCCAAAAGTTTCCCCAACGTATTTCCGGAAGCCTGCACGGCTGAAGGATTTGCATGAGCCAATGGTTTCCCCCAACTTAATTTCCAGGAGCCTGCACAGGCTGGATGGGCTGCAAAAGCACAAAAGGAAATCATAAAATAAACAACAACCATAAAACAACAGAGCCTGCATGGGCTGAATGGCTTGCATGAGCCGGAGAATTAACTCAAATCTTACAGAGGCTGATATGAGGTTTGCCCAAGCCGTGCAATAAGTAACCTATACTTATACCACCACCACCAGTAATTGCAAAGCAGTACCTTAAGTTCGCCTGCTGAGCAACCAGGATGGTTTTAGAATCTAGTTGTATGTAGGATTCGAATGCCATAGATGACCATCTACCCAGGACCTTGATAGAAGAAGTCGGAATCCCACGGGCGGCTGCTGAAGTAGCAGCGCCGATCCGAAATGATTGCCTGGTGTAAAATTGGGAAGACTTGCCACAACTCTCCCGAGCTGCTGCAAGATGAGTCCTGAACCACTTCTTTTGTTATTGGGGAAGCCATTTGATAACATGAATAGGGGGGATAATTTGTATGACCAGGGCGGGTTTGGAGGTATCTTACCATGGAAGTGAAGGGGCAAATATCTCCATTAGAACGTGAAATAGTATTGTTAATGCCTGTGCGTAGTGTATCGGTCTTCGAATGTTTAAGGAAAATAGTAAGGTGATCCGGTGAGAAGGTAACATCTGAAAAGGTTAAGACTCAAATGGTTCAAACTTCGGGAGTCATTTAGTAAATTCACCTGACGCATTAAGCCCTAGAAGGCAGTTAAACACGGCTTCTAGGAGAATAACCCTTGCGCAGCAAGTAAACCAGTTCCTTTAGAATGGGAAGCGATAGGAAGGCCTTAATCCATGATTTTGCGAATCTTTAGAATGACCTTTCAGTAGAAGCCGTATGAGGCAGTCGTATTTCAGATGGGGCTCTTTGTAGAACTACAAATGTGCGAAAATATACTTTTAGAATACGTGCATACGGACTCATTGAATTGTAACAAATCCGAGAGTTGTCAAGGTTATGATTTGACCGCCCACTATTGTCGTAGGCTGGGCTTACGGGGTCATCACCATGGACAGCAACAGAACCTTGACTCGCGAGAGTTTCCGGGCAGAGTGAGGCAGAGTGTCTGTGAGAGCTGCATACTACACAGGTCAAAGTTTCCTGACCGCCGAAGTAACGCACCAGTACTCGGTGTCGATGATGGACCAGCCAGCCATGAGTTGAGCAATGAGACGAAGCAGATTTAGTGGAACTTGATCTATGATATTCAGGGCCGCCCCTAGCATTTTGGGGCTCTGAACTGATTACAAAATGAGGTCCCCCATGATCTAATGCAAACAACAAACTACATTTTTTATATATTTAGAAATAAGATATTATTTATTGGAATGATATACTCGTTGTATAAATACCATGCACTGTGCTGTGTTTTACCTTGCTGTATTTTACCTTTCCTGTTTTTCACGTTTTCCCCTGTAAAGCTGCTTTGAAACAATACACATTGTGAAAAGCGCTATATAAATAACTTGAATTGAATTTTTACAAACCGTCACATTTCCTGTAGCTCAGTGTTCAGAGCGTCGCTCCAGCAACACCAACATCGTGGGTGCGAATCCAGGGAATTCACACTTACCCTATTCTTGATCCTTCTTTTCTCATCTTCTTTCTCTTCTCTGCACCAGACTCATAGTGCCGAATTTCCATTTTTTAATCTTAGCATAGTTTAAAGTTAATGCACATGATGAATGACACCGACATAAATAGCATGTAAATTCAATTTTCACGCACGGCAGAGGCTCTCTAGTGGCCAAGGAGGCCCCGTGCAACTGGCTATATCGCTTATAAGGTAGGGCCGGCACTGATGATATTCATAGAAAATGGAGCATACGTATCTCTGATAAAGGTCCGCCATCGCCGCAAGATAGGTGTCCAATTCTTCAGGGCGCCCAGGGAAGTTGTAGCAGAGTATATCTCTGTAAACTCCAAAAGCGTTTACAAACTCAGAAAATGATAGATTGGGTTGTAGCCTCGAATCTGAAGTTCTGACGAAAACCGCCACGTCACCACAGTCCGCCATTCAGTGTTGCCAGGTACGCGGTTTTCCCGCACAATTGGGCTATTTTAGAATGCAATTGCGGGAAAAATTATGGAGCATAAATGTTTACTTATATTCTAAGGATAAATGTTAATTGATGAGTTTCTTAATGTATATTCACACTCCGAATGAATACCTGCCAACTCAAGGACCGGCCCGGTCTTAAAAGTGTGGGGAACGAGTCTGACAGGCAGGCTAGAGAACATGGAGGGACGCGGGAGCTCAGCTCAACCAAAGAGGAAAAATTAGCGGTGGTATAACACACAGTACATCCGAATTATGTTATAACCAATAATTCATCAGGTGAAAGTCACGTTGCACAATGAAAGAAATCACTCATGAGTGTACACACTGGATTCTTCCGGCTGCCAAATATCGCGTTTGATCAGCGCTATACGTAGTAGAACAACTAAATCATTGACGTGCTTGTACAGATTATACATTATTCAATAAATGTATCCCTGTTTATTTCTTAACCAAGTTTCTGCATGTCTTACGAAGAGAAAACATGTTTCTCATCCATTTACGTGCACGTGGGATATTTTTTAAAGGGACACTCCACCCAAAACTGAAAATTCTGTTATGAAACTAGTTGTTTCTAAACCTGTATAAATGTATTTGAACGGTTGAACACAAAGATATTTGATAGAATGTTAGCTGCTACAAATTCTTTGGCATCATTGACTACCATAGCAGAAAAAAAAAAAAATGGTAGTCAAACGAGACCCATAATTGTTTGCTTCCTAAATATCCCAAAGCTTATTTTGAGTTCAGCAGAACAAAATAATAAATACAATACATAGGAAACCATTCAGATTAAAAAAAAAATGTGGCAATAGAAACGTCTTTAGGCAGTTGTAAACTTTGATTTGACTGAGGGAAAAAAATTGGGCTAGTTTTAATTCCTTTTCGGCGGGTTTTGAGGGGTTATTGGGCTGGAAATATTTCTTGGACCTGGCAACCCTGCCGCGCCATTTGCATTTCAGACGCAGGTAAAGGCGTCAGTAGGAAGCTAAATTAACGTCCTTACCTTCAATGATGCTAGAGCATATTTGGTGCGAAACTGAAGCCGCAGCCGGTGGCCGAATCGTCCGCCGAAGTATTGGGCCGCCGCTGCCGTCGACAAATTACACTGAGTAGCGCTCAGAGCTGCTCGACGAAAGTTGAAGTCTGCACCATCGGTGGAGCCGTCGCTTAGACGTTTGAGGATGTAGACGAGGATGTCGAGGGATTTATCGACTCGAGTAGGTTGGGAAATCCGGGGATAAAGCAAATGTTGTAGGCCTACCTGTTGCAGAACTGGAAGCGGGGTTCCCGATAAATCTCTCAAAGACCCCTAGCATATTTCCTAGATTTAACGTTTCCGGACAGTCCTTGGACTATTTGCAGAACCTGTTTATGAGAACTATAGTCGTGAAGATTCCGGAACGTCCATGGACAGCAGGATTTACCCAGATGTTAGAAACCAACGACATGATATTTTTATCCACTGGAATACCTTGCGGCTCTAAAGTGTTCGTGATTTTTCCGTTGGCTGTTGAGCCCAAGGGAATTCCCATTCTGGATGTGCGAACTAGTCGCACGTTTGAGGGGGAAGTAGGAGGTTGATCGTCGTCCTAATCTGTGAAGTCGCAATCGACTAGAGGTTTTTCAACATGATTGGTTTGCTTAACTTACGACGGACACTATGTCACACATGCGATAGTTTCTGCGAACGAAAGAGAGGGTAAGTACCATCCTTATATACTACGTGCTGAGGGATGATAGGCTAACCGGTAATTAATTATGATGCGAGGAGTCTTCCTGATAGAACTTGCGCGAGAGCTTTCATTTCTTTCGGTTCCAGTACTGCTTAACCTGACACATCCACGGAGCAGTCTTACTGAAGAGGATTATTTTCCTGGGAGTTTGTAGACAACAGTGTGGTGTGCACTTTTGGAAGTGGATGTCCAGCAGGAGGGTTTCTTTATAAATTTGTTAATATTTAAAGAGAAAAAGAGACAAGAAAAGAGACAAGAGAAGAATTCAAGGAAACTGGCCTACCCAGAGCACAATGGATTATAATAAACATCCATCCATCCATCCATTTTCTTCCGCTTATCCGGGGCCGGGTCGCGGGGGCAGCAGTCTAAGCAGGGATGCCCAGACTTCCCTCTCCCTAGACACTTCCTCCAGCTCTTCCGCGGGGACACCGAGACGTTCCCAGGCCAGCCGGGAGACATAGTCCCTCCAGCGTGTCCTAGGTCTTCCCCGGGGTCTTCCCCCGGTGGGACATGCCCGGAATACCTTACCGGGGAGGCGTCCAGGGGGCATCCGGAAAAGATGCCCGAGCCACCTCAGCTGGCCCCTCCGAGTGACCGAGCTTCTCACCCTATCTCTAAGGGATCGCCCGGCCACCCTGGGGAGAAAGCTCATTTCGGCCGCCTGTATCCGGGATCTTGTCCTTTCGGTCATGACCCACAGCTCATGACCATAGGTGAGAGTAGGAACGTAGATTGACCGGTAAATCGAAAGCTTCGCCTTGCGGCTCAGCTCCTTCTTCACCACGACAGACCGGTACAGCGACTGCATTACTGCAGAAGCTGCACCGATCCGTCTGTCAATCTCCCGTTCCATCCTTCCCTCACTCGGGAACAAGACCCCCAGATAATTGAACTCTTCCACTTGAGGCAGGAACTCTCCACCTACCTGAAGTGAGCAAGCCACCCTTTTCCGACTGAGAACCATGGCCTCACATTTGGAGGTGCTGATTCTCATCCCAGCTGCTTCACACTCGGCTGCAAACCGTCCCAGTGCATGCTGAAGGTCCTGGTCTGATGGGGCCAGCACGATGACATCATCCGCAAAGAGCAGAGATGAAATCGTGTGGTCCCCAAACCCGACGCCCACCGGCCCCTGGCTGCGCCTAGAAATTCTGTCCATAAAAATTATGAACAGAACCGGCGACAAAGGGCAGCCCTGCCGGAGTCCATCATGCACCGGGAACAAGTCTTACTGCCGGCAATGCGAACCAAGCTCCTGCTCCGGTCGTACAGGGACCGGATAGCCCTTAGCAAAGGGTCCCGAATCCCATACTCCCGGAGCACCCTCCACAAGATGTCGCGAGGGACACAGTCGAATGCCTTCTCCAAATCCACAAAACACATGTGGATTGGTTGGGCAAACTCCCATGAACCCTCCAGCACCCTGGAGAGGGTATAGAGCTAGTCCAGTGTTCCACGGCCGGGACGGAAACCACAGTGTTCCTCCTGAATCTGAGGTTCTACCATCGGCCGGATTCTCCTCTCCAGTACCCTGGTATAGACTTTCCCGGGGAGGCTGAGAAGTGTGATCCCCGGTAGTTGGAGCACACCCTCCGGTCCCCCTTCTTAAAAAGAAGGACCACCACCCCGGTTTGCCAGTTCAAGGGCACTGTCCCCGATCGCCACGCGATGCTCCAGAGGCGTGTCAGCTAAGACAGCCCCACAACATCCAGAGACTTGAGGTACTCAGGGCGGATCTCATCCACCCCCGGTGCCCTGCCACCGAGGAGTTTTTTGACTACCTCGGTCACTTCATCCCGGGTGATGGGCGAGTCCGCCTCTGAGCCCTCGGCCTCTGCTTCCTCCATGGAAGACGTGACTGCGGGATTGAGGAGATCCTCGAAGTATTCCTTCCACCGCCCGATGATATCCCCGGTCGAGGTCAACAGCTGCCCCCCACCACTGTAAACAGCGTTGGTAGGGCACTGCTTCCCCCTCCTGAGGCGCCGGACGGTTTGCCAGAATCTCTTCGAGGCCGACCGATAGTCTTTCTCCATGGCCTCACCGAACTCCTCCTAGGCCCGAGTTTTTGCCTCCCCAACCACCCGGGCTGCAGTCCGCTTGGCCTGTTGGTACCTGTCAGCTGCCTCGGGAGTCCCACAAGCCAGCCAGGCCCAATAGGACTCCTTCTTCAGCTTGACGGCAGCCCTACTTCCGGTGTCCACCACCGGGTTCGGGGATTGCCGCCTCGACAGGCACCGGAGACCTTACGGCCACAGCTCCGAGTGGCTGCGTTGACAATGGAGGTGGAGAACATGGTCCACTCGGACTCAATATCTCCAGACTCCCTCGGGATCTGGTCGAAGCTCTGCCGGAGGTGGAAGTTGAAGATCTTTCCCTCCCGTGGACCCACCACCTACAGGAGGGACCGTAAGGGGCTGGTGTAAAGTGAATCGGGTGGTAGTCGAAGGCGGGGGCCTCGACAACCCGATACCTGGATGCGGAATCTAGCTCTAGGGACATGGAACGTCACCTCTCTGACGGGGAAGGAGCCGGAGATTGTGCGTGAGGTTCAGAGATAATAAACATAATAAACATATAAAGAATAAATAAAGTTTACCTTTAAGCCTTTTATGAGAACATCCAAGTTCCAGTCGACTTTCTCTTGAATAGAATGATCCATTAACATTAGCTGTTATTCTGCAACCTGTCAGTGGGGGGAAAGAAGAAGAGTGGGATATAGTACAGAAAGTGAAATACAGTCTCAAAAAAATTATATTATTCACTTTAACACAACACTTAAACTAATTCCACACACTCGGAAATAAGTAGAAGACTAAAAAGACCAACAATAGTTAGTTTCATATACCCAAAATTAATTATATCGCACGGTTAACCACTGACGTTATAAGAGCCAGCGGTTATTCCCTTAGCACTGGCCGAGGTAGAGCTGCTCTCAACAGTGCCACGACCGCTGACAGCCTGAAGCTCACACCTCCGACAGCGTCTTAACAAAGTCTCAAAGAGACGTTATGTTTATATACAAATCCCGTATTTGAGGTCTTAACAACTACATTCTGTTTTAAAAGACTCTTAAAACTACGTTCCGTCACCGAACATTAGTAGTATTTATAAAAAAAAATTGCTGGATGTTTTGCTTTTGACACGACGCTCTCTCGTGTCGACCTTAAACGAAAATCAAGATGCGTAAGTTACTGAACTAAATGACTCACACGGGTCAGAAATTTCAAAGGGAAATGTTGACCAAAAAGGAAATTTAAATTATTAAAAAGCTATAAATTAGAACAACGTGGGCATAACGTTACAGACTAGCTATCCAAAGCTAACGAAGCTAGATTGTAACGTTACTTTCAAACCTAATGCGAACAGCCGAATTTAGCATACTTTTGCATTTTTTTTATGTACAGTAATAGTTTTATACATGAAAAACTAGTAAAACATACCTTTTATTCTCTGAATAACAGCTTTTCGAGATGAGGTGGATCAAAATTAATCGCTCGCATCAAATTCAAGACTCTGCTCCTGGCCTACAAGACCACCACTGGTTTGGCACCACCTTTATCTTCACTCACTACTGCAGACATATGTAACCGCCAGATCCCTACGCTCTGCAAACGAACGGCGTCTTGTGGTGCCATCCCATAAAGGTAGAAAATCTCTCTCGCGCACCTTCTCCGGATCTGTTCCACCTATGTGGAATGATCTGCCTGCTGCTACAAGATCTGCAGATTCTGTAGCCATCTTTAAGAAACGCCTGAAAACCCATCTCTTCCGCCAACATCTTACTGTTCTGTTCTGACTCAAGTTTCTTCTCTACTCTTTTCTTCTCTACTCGTTTCTTCTCTACTCAAAAAAAAAAAAAAAAATGTATGAGTGAATGTTTCTGTATACTGTGTTAGGCTATATGAAACCTCTTCTTTTTGATTGCACTTATGCTCTTGTTGTACTTATGCTGTCCTAATTGCTTCCATTACCTACCCCACTTGTAAGTCGCTTTGGATAAAAGCGTCTGCTAAATGACTAAATGTAATGTAAATGTAAAATGCCTGCGAAGGTAGAGTTTGTGTGAGGCGTCGAGGACGGGGCGGGGTTTACTCTCTCAACTGCCACTCAATTGGACCCGACTGGTAACCCAGCGTTTGGGTTACTCAAAAAATGACCCAACACTAAGAAAATAACCCAACAAAATGACCCAACAGGCTCAACCTAGCATTTTTTAGAGTGTAGGCTCCAGCTGGGACACAGGGCCTGCTTTTCAACTGTATGCAGTTCCCTCCCAGCCTTTAAATCCAACATTGAATGAATGAATGAATGAATGAGGCATTTATATAGCGCTTCATTGAGTATTGCTGTACGACCAAAGGGCTTTACAATCATAAGAGGGGGGTCTCTTCTCACCCACCACCAGCATTGATGAAACAAAACTCAACAGTGGTGGTAAAAATAACCAAATCCATGCTGGGTGTCATTGTTAAGTTTAATGCTACTCTATTACCCAGCATGCACTGCAGCATTTACGTTTTGTTGTTTGTAACTGTTATTAAAATTTGTATGAGTTACAATTGATGACAAAGGCAGTATCAGTTTATCTTACACACTGCTATTGACAAACATCTGTATCTCTAGCTTGAACAAAACAGACGAAAATTTGACCCCACCATCATCATTTTCTGATGTCTGGATAAGATATCTCAAAAATGTCCCAGTACCCCACTAAAGAGAATCCTGCCCACCCTAACGGTGACATCACATCTAAAATATTTCAAACTTACTCAAACTGCAGCTTATTTTCCTACTATAGTGAGGGGAATGACAATGGACCAAATGGCATCAGACCGGTTATATTATTTAACACTAATAACAGAAGCGTTAGTTTTGCTTTTTATATTGGATTAGTTGGATAATAAATCAAGCAGATTGACCAGCAGACATCTGCAAGCAGAACTTCAAAAGATGTTTCATAGAGGTGTTTTAGAGGAAGGCTACGTGCACACACACACACACACACACACAGAATATAAGTGTATTACACAGAACAGCTATCACAGCCGATGTTAAAGTCATGAAGCTGTTATTTGAGCGTTTGATATCTTAGAATGTGTGTAGCTGAAATCTTATGACCAGCTGTAGGAATGTGATGAAAGTAAAAGTAGTTTAGCGTGTAGCTCAGACAAATGTTTACGATCTCTGATAACCAAACACTACCCCAGCGGCTCTTCCTCTTCTCTAAGGAAGACTTTGGCCTTTTTTGGCATATTCCTTCGGGCGGAGGTTATTAAAAGCACTCAGAATAGTGACATCATGTACACGGGAAGTAGAGGACTTTACTCCGATCCAGCCGTTCTCTGTAGTCCTTGAAAAGCAAAAAAAAAAAAGATAACATCTCGCTTGGCACTGACCTTTGAACTTTATCATTATGCAGATATTATTTATGCTCTAACAGCAACATTACACACTAACGAAAGGTTGAGAATGTGCTCCTTAAAGTTGTTTGAAGCATCGTGATATTTCGTGATATCAAAAGACCACATTAGTTCTACACATAGATTTGTTGTATTTGTTTTACATGAGTTGTGTATTTAAACACTTCATGAACAGCAGGTGTTCATCATTAATGATCAAATCATCACTTGTAAAGTCAACTCAATTGATAAATTAACTGCATTAATAAATCAACACTTAACACCAGAAAGACTCTGCTTCAGTGTAAATGTGTACTACCGTAGGTACAGACTCATATATACACCAGTGGGAGTACATTTCACACAAGGTACTTTGCTGTGTGGAAGAGACGAGGAAATGCTTTGTTTTGATTTAATTGAAGTGGTTTGATAACCCATGCAGAGAGCTGTTTCCTTAAAGTCACTTAGAAAAGTGTTGTTGAAATGAAAGAGAGAGACTTTTAAAGGGCAACTCATGCGCTTGTTTACTGGTGGAAGCTGACATGGCAATTTCTGTTCTCTAAAGCACTTGATGGAGACCCTCAAACCCTGCGCTGTCATTTTAAACCATGCCGCCACCTAGTGCCCATTTTACATTTACATTTACATTTAGGCATTTGGCAGACGTTTTATCCAAAGCGACTTATATTTCTTTATTCTATACATTTTACATAGGTATTTGCAATCCCCTGGGAGCGAACCCACAATCTTGCGTTGTTAACACAATGCTCTTACCACTGAGCTACAGGAAAGATTTTCCAGTATTGAACTCTGTTTTTCCATACATGCACAATGCGCGGTGTTGATTTAGATCTTAGTCAACGTGAAGAAGCAGTTTCAGTTTAGCACACAAACAATCTTTACATTGGAGAAAGATATAGCCTGCCACTAAGTTTATTTACTATTATTTTGTTTCATTCCTTAACATAATTTAGATTCTTGGAAGTTAAAGATAGATATGATATGATAAAAGAAAGTTCTATCACATGTACACACACATGCAGATTAAAGTGCACTCGTTTATATGTTAACCAAACAAATTCAATCTTGTTTATTGTATTAAAGTATTCAATTGTATTAAATTGTACCAAAAATGAGAAAGGATCACAGAAGTAAACATTATGGATAGGATAAACTTCTTGTGTGTGTCTGTCAGTGTGTTTCTGTGTGCGTCTGTGTGCATGTGCATTGTAGTATCTAGTTCACAAGATGCATAAATAGAAACTGAACTTGTTTTAATAGCTTATTTGCTTACTAGTTTACTTCTGGAGAAAACAGAACCGCCCCTTACATGTGTTTCTTATTGTTTTTGTACTGAGATAAAAGATGAGCTTGATGTTGATGTACAAGTTTAGAATCCCTTAAGTACTTGCGATTATGTAAAACAAATTATTATTAATTCGTGAAATTAAAGAGTGTAATAGTTTTTAAAAGTTGAAAAAACATGTGTAATACAGTTTTTGGCGTGGACATGTTAGTTCTCTATTGAACTTTTCTAAACTGCATTAATTTGAAAGTTGTTGTAAATAATTGATATATCCAAGACTATTTCCACATCGTTCATTAAACATAATTTTGGTCTGTTATATCTCCCTTGTTTTTATTTTTTTATTAACTGGTTTCAGTTATTATGTTTTATCAATAAATTGTATTTGATTACTTTGTTTTATGCACAAAAACTTAACATTGTTTTTTAGAATAAAGAATAAATTAAAACATTTTCATTTTTTATGTATGTTTCAGACTAAAAATGTGAAAAACTCAATGTAACAAGTCTCACCAGTTTGCAAAGCAAATTTGAGAATTATATATATGATATGTAAAGAAAGATTTATGATTTATGGAACTTAAATACTATTCCACAAAAGGCCACTAGGGGACACAAATTTCACAGTGGTGAATCCCAAAGCTTGTTATTCTTGAATGCTTTGGAATACAGACCTACAGTAGCCTTTGTACACAAGAGTCGCAGTCTCAGAAAATATTAGCACAACTGTGACCAAACTTTCAACGTTTTTTAATATAATGTTAGGAGGTTCCGTATAATGTTACTCAGAACCTCCTTTTGAAATGTGTTATATTAGGAAAAGACATAAAAACACTTTATGTGGTAGACCATTATCCAAAGCATGAGAAGAGTTCTAAAAGAGTTTTGAGTTCAAATGTTCAAATAAATGGTTATAGACGTTTTAACAAATACCTACTGAGAATGACACATGACTTATGTAGTATAACAGATTGATACTAAAATCATGAACACATGGACAAATGTCACTGACTTGGCATCAGATTTTGCGCAAACTTCTGTTACCAATTAGATTCCAATGAAATGTACCAAAATTGGATCAATCTGTGGACAAACATAATACCTAAGTTTTAAGTATCATCACTCAAGGTAAAAATCTATGAGTTTTCATGAAACCACAACATTTCACAGCCTCAGACTATAAAAACTTCTGAAATTGATAACTCGTTTTAAATTAACATATTTTTATACATTCATTATTTATTGACTTTTTTTAATTCAATTCAATTCAAGTGTATTTATATACCGCTTTTCATAGTGTGCAATGTTCCAAAGCAGCTTTACAGGAGCAAATAAGAAAATCACTGAAAGGTAAAACACACTCCAGTGCATGGTGTTGATAGAACAAGCAAGATCATTCTAATGATTAATATCTAATAAATAAATAAACGCAGTCTCCCGGTGAGCAAGCCAACACTGCCTGGCGTGGAGAGGAACGCAAACTCCAATGATTGATTATTGGAGAAAAAACCTTGGGACAAACCAGGCTCACCAGGAGGGCTAGATCCCCTCTGACATGTCTTAGCTGCACTCAGCGACCCCGACCAATAGCCACCGAGCAAACACCCACGAAGAAGAGGAAGAGCCCACTATCCGCTACCCAGAAAGTCCCACTCGCTGAAACTGTGCAGGCCCAACCCGGTCCCACTCCACGAACATCACCAGAAAATAGAGGAACAACCAGAGAAAATAGTAATGGCATGTTGTAACCTTATTCCTCTGTTGTCCAACATCGACCAAAAAAAAAGACCAAACCAGAACCACACAGCCCCAACAAAAGAAATTCCCACAACCACAACAAACGAGCCCCATCAAACCCATCCAGGAACCTCCAATCAGGGCCACTGAATGCACCTATAACTTCAAACTGCTGTCATGTGATGTAAGTTTAGCATTAAATAACAAGTATTGCAACTTCAGCATTAATGTGACAAGTAGTCCGTCTTTGCTCTTTTGGGGATGGAATTCCTGAGCTGGGATGGTCAGATGGTCGTATTTCTCTTGGGCGGTGATGAAATTGCCTGAGATGGAGCTGGGATGGCCAGTCAATCCGCTTTGTTTTAAACAAAAAAACAAATAAACAAACAAGCAAACATCTTAATCTTCATTATTTAAAGAAATATTTGTTTAAATATTCTTTCATTTCATAACAGATTTTCTGGTTATTGGTTTATAACTTCTTTCCAATTTAATTGTTCATAATCAGTACACTTCTTTAATTATAAGTTAAAAGTAATTTGTAGGGTTTCTTGGATGATCAATAATATTCAGGAAACCTTAAAACTACTTCTCTGGTGAGATCTTGACAGATTTGATGTGTTCATCTGTTATTTACACTTGATGTTCATCTAAAGCTGTGTGACTGTACGTCAGTTGTAGTTGTTGTGTTTTGTTTATCTTTTCTTCAGTGATTCTGCTTGTTAAAAGCAAATGTCATCAAGGATCATCACTTCATTATTCACTCTCATTAATCTTTGCTGTGCAACGTAACTCAAAAGCAGGATGACTGTTTCACAGGAATTTACCAGGAATTTGTCCCGCCACTTCCTACCTGGGGGGATGAATACAGTGGATATAGGTATGGTCTCGCCCTACGGGGAGATTGCATGGAACGTGCGGACTGAGCAGTTAACCGGGAGGTGGAGGTCCACCTGGGGGAATTCATGGGTTACCAGGAGAGGGAACCATCTCATGAGGATACATCAGCCGGAACAGCCCACGGAGGGGGTGTAACAGACGTCCGGTAGCAGTAGGTCCGGTTAGAGCTATCTGTGATAGTTCATCTGTCGTTTTGGCCTAAGGGGGAGGGCTGCTCTGCCCCCAGGGGGTGCTTGCTTAGAGATGGATAGAATGCCTGTTCTTAACCAGTGGTTGGGTAAGAAGGAAGGTGGATGGGATACCTGTTCTTAGCCATGTGTTTGGGTAAGAAGAGAGGTAGATAGCACACTGACCCAGCCTGCTGGAGGGTGTGGAGGTGCTTTGCAGCCACACACGCCCTGCCGGATGCCAGTCCTACATGTCGCCCAGGAAGGTTGCTATAACCCGTGTGGAGTGAGCCAGTACTGCTAATGGGCATGGGAGATCCTGTGATCGGTATGCCGTTGTGACGGCATCAACGATCCAGTGCGCCTGTCTTTGCTTGGGGACAGCCTTCCCCTTCTGCTGTCCCCCAAAACAGACAAAGAGCTGGTCAGAGCTCCTGAAGAGGCGCAGTGCGCGTCCTGGACACAACACGGATGGGGTTGGGAGCTTCTACAATCTCACCACTTGGTCCCGGAAGGGAGTCGTAGGAACTTTGGGCATGTATCCGGGACTGGGTCTCAGGATAACGTGAGAGAGCAGATCCTCTGTCAAGAGAATGGGCCAGGGGGAGTCGCTGTCCAGAGCATCAGCTCTGAGAGCCAAGTGCGGTTGGGCCAGTGTGGCGCAACCAATAACACTTGGTGCTCCTCTTCCCTGACCTTGCACAGTGTCTGTGCAAGGAGGCTCATTGGGGGCGGAATGTGTACTTCCGCCTGTCCCGCGGCCAGCTGTGCGCAAGGGCATCCGTGCTGAGGGGGGCCTCGGAGAGGGAGTACCAAAGCAGGGCAATGGTGGTGTTGCGGGAGGCGAAAAGTTTTACCTGTGCCTGCCCGAACAGCATCCAAATGAGCTGGACTGCGCGGGGGTGCAAACGCCACTCTCCCCAAGGCGTATACTGACGAAAAAGCGCGTCGTCTGTCTGGTTCAGTTTGCCAGAGATTGTGTGTTGCCCGCAGGGAGCGGATCACATTTTGACTCCACAGGAGGAGGCCTCGGGCAAGTCGCGTTAGCTTCCGTGTGCGTGCGCCACCCTGACGATTGATGTACGCCACAGCTTTAGTACCAGCTCTGAGATTGTTTCAGGGGGACCGCTGCGTGCCTGAAGTGCTCCTGGCAGTTCAATACCGACTGGGCGCTAGCTGCGGACAGTCGCGCCGTCATGGTGACAGAGTTGAGTTCCATTCCGAGAAAGAGGATGCCCTACACTGGGGAGAGCTTGCTCTTCTTTCGGTTGACCTGTAATCCCAATCGATCTAGGTGCCGGAGCACAAGGTCCCTTTTTGTACACAACAGATCAAGTGAGTGTGCCAAGATAAGCCAGTCCTGGAGATAGTCTAGTACCTGCACACCTTCCTCCCCTCAGGGAGATAGGGCGGCTTCCATGATCTTCATGAAGACCCGTGGGGACAGGGACATACTGAAAGGGAGGACTCTCTACTGATATGCCCGCACCTCGAACGCAAACCGTAGGAACGGGTGGTGTCGAGGGAGGATCGAGACATGAAAGTAAGCGTCCTTCAGGTCGATTGCCATGAACCAATCCTGACACCTGATGGATGTCACGATGCGCCTCTGCGTAAGCATCCTGAACGGCAGCTTGTGAAGGTGCTTGTGAAGGGTACGCAGATCTAAAATGGCTGGGGTCTTCCCGTCAGTGTCCCTTCTCGCAAGAAGGTTGCTGACGGTTTGAGGTTTCCCCCTCGACCTTTGCTTCCGGGGTTGCCGCCTGTGCTGGGGGCACAGGAACAGGAGCGGATGTCGAAGGGGTCCGGGGCTGGCGGGGGCAGACGTCGCGCGGGATCACGGAGGCCTCTGGGCGGCCGAGTCATGTCGCAGTAAAATGTGGCTAATCGCCACTGTTTGCTTCTTCACCGTCGAACAACTGCTGAGCGCAGTCCTCGACGGTTTCAGCAAAAGCCCACCCTGCGAGACGGGTGTACCAAGCGAACTTTCTCGGTGTCACTCATCTGCGCAAGTTTCAGCCAGAGGTGTCTCTCCTGGACCACTACCGTGGACATCGTCCGACCCAGGGCCCGTGCCTCCACCCTGGTAACCCGTAGAGCGTGGCCTGGTGCACCTGCAGGGTGGCCATGGCGTGGATAGAGGAGGCAGCCTTGCCCGCGGCAGAACAAACCTTCCACACCAGTGATGCCGAAGTCCAACATTTGGGTTCGGGGGTAATAGCGTAGTAGGTAGGACTACATTTTATTGGTAAGGTTATTAAAGGAGTCAGATCTGGCAGGTTCTTTATGAAACTATCTTTAGTAGTCGAGGTGATTGCTCAACCCTGTCAATAATGAGTTATATTTCTGCAGTGCGCAGTGTACATGTTATAAGATAGTGATCAGTGACATTGTCGCCGAGTTATAATATCTACAATGGTTAGATCCGGTGTGTGAAATATAATCAAGTCTAGTGTATGATTAAGTCGATGAGTGGGTCTATTGATCTGTTGTTTTACTCCAAAAGAGTGTAGTAGCTAATGCATCATTAGCACTATCGATGTGGATATTAAAATCTCAGACAATCAGTACTTTATCAACATTAATCAATAGGTCCGATAAGATGTCTGTGAACTCTTTCAGAAAATCAGTGTAGGGCTCAGGGTCTTTACACAGTAGAGAATGTAATGTTTTTTTACTTTTGTTTAGCGCAAGCAGTTCAAAGTTATAAAATGTAATACTCTGTTCTCTGAGTTACGGTAAGAAAATCTCTAAAGATTATTGCGACAGCACCACCTTGACCAACTGGACATGGCTCATGCATATAGCAATAACTTGGTAGGGTAGACTAATTTAGGCTGTAGTAGTCATTTGGTTTAAGGCAGGTTTCAGTAAGGCAGAGTATATCAAAACTGATGTCTGTGACCATTTCATTTACAATATCTGTCTTTGAATTTGGTGAACCTAAACTAAGTAGCCCGAACTTGAGTTGAGTTGAGTATGAGTTGGGTTTGCTCATTAATTACATTGTCTTCCGTTTTATTCACAATGATATTTTTGCTCTGACTTTTACCGGAATTATTATTTTGTTTTAATATTCGGGGGACAGACACTGTCAATGTTCCGCCATCTTGTCTTATTTATTCTTGGTCCTGGGGCAGAGCCATGACATAGTCTAAGGTTCCTCGTGGAGAGAGAGGTTGGACGTTAGAAATCCTCTCACTCTCTCTCAGTGTCTCTTCAGTGTTTCCCGGCATCTCGTTTCCTTGTTACCTTCCCATTAGTGTTTAATCCCCAGCACCTGATCCCTATCAATTATCCCATATTTGTTCGCTTTAAAGGTCCTTGTCTGTACATTGTCCCCGAATGCTAGGTCTACACGTGCATGCTATGCCTGTACATGTATGCTGTTCCCTGTAAGAGTTACCTTGTCTGCCAAGTTCCTGTTCCCTCAAATTTTAGTAAGTCTAGTTTTGTGTTTAGTCTGTGTTCTTGTTTTTGTTTATAGTTTATCCAGTCTTGTTTTTCCCATCGTGGGTTTTGTTTTGTCCTTTTGTAGTGTCTTTTATAAAATAAATATCTGTTTGACCCCTTCACCACTGTGCCTGCCTGCATCTAGGTTCTCCCCCTCCGTTTCATGACAGACACAGTCTCTATGCATTTGGAAGCAGTACAATTTTTAACAGTTGAGTGGGAGGAACATGGACTGTGGTTAAAGTTTTTACTTACTAGTCAAATGATGGGTAGCATCTTTATGATGTTGTCAGACAGAAGATCTGCTCAGATGCTGCTGGGGTGCAGGCCTTCGGGGCGGAAAAGCCTAGGTCGGATACAAATTATTAACAAAGAGCAGCATCTGTTCAGTAAACCATGACATTAACCATTGATCTAGTGCAAAAGACTCTACTGAACCTTTCAATCCCTGATACAATGATTCTTGCCGTGGGCGATGCGTACTGTCTTGATCGGACTCCTGAAGTCCCTATTCCTGCCGCATCCTAACGTCGTTCACCCCTGCATTCAGCACAACACCTCCGACGCTAGCGTCGTCCTTCAGGATCACAGGTATCTGCGCAAATACATCAAGAACACAGGCGCCAGGAAAACAGTGAGTGCACACCTTACCTTGTGTGGAGGAAGGTATGATCCGGAAGTTTGAGTCTCAGCATTGCATTCCATCTCTGCGGCAAAGTGGTTTCTGGTCGGGATCTCGAAGACCAGTGGCGGCGGTGGGGGAGAGGTCATCGCTCCGGTTCTGGCTTGCGCCATTCGCTCAGGGTGTGCTGGTCCAAGAGTAAAGTTTATTTAGACCACATTCCAACTAAATTATGAAAAGAGTTACTACTTGTTGCAATTGAGCCCATTTATAACATTATCAACTAACCAGTTAATCTAGGCCATGTCCATGGACCCTTTAAACTGGCAGTCACTAAGCCTCTTATCAAGAATCCAAACTTGGAGCCCAACTAACTTGGAAGCTATAGACCGATTTCAAATTTCCCTAACCTGCCTAAAATACTAGTAAAAGTAGTGTCCACTCAGTTGTGCTCTTTCTTACAAAATAATGACATACACAAAAGAAAATCAGTCAGCCTTTAGATCGCATCATAGAACTGAAACTGTGCCCCTTAAAATGACACATTACTTGCTTATATCCTCAGATAAAGGTAAAATCTCACTTCTAGTGCTGCTTGACATTAGTGCTGCATTCTATAATGTATATGATAACATACTTTTAGATCGCTTACACATGCACTCTGCCAAGTTGGATAGCTGGAGGGAATCATCTGGTCTTGATTAGATATAAAGCTGAGTATAAGCTACTTAACAGTGGAAGCTAATTCCATGATTTCTAATAATGTAGCCAAGGGGCAGTATGTATATGGAGAATAGCAAGGGTCCTAAAACCGATCCCTGAGGTTATCCATAATTTACTTGAGTTAGATTTTGACGATTCTCCGTTTAAATGGACAAATTGATATATGTTAAGTAACATCTGAGCCATTGTAGTGCCTGTTCAGTTCATTTCATGTAAGGCTGTGGCTGAAGACAACTGTGTTTCTTGTTTCTCTTTCCTTAAAGGTACAGTGTGTAGGATGTATTCACCAAAATGTAATATATAATACAAAACTATGTTGTGAGTGGTGAAGAAATACTTTACAAAATGAACCGAAATGTTTTTATTACCTTACAATGAGCCATTTTATGTATATACACCGCGGGCACACCCTTACATGTCATTTATCACACTGCACAGCCATGTTTCTATAGCCAAACTCTATAGTGAGCGCGTTTCGTAAAACGAAGGATGCACGGGACTATGTTCTTCTACTTCGGCTGCTGCGTTTTTGAGGTCTGCTTGCAAAGCCACTACATAGAAGGATTAGCAGAAGAAGAGGAAGAACCATAAAAACATTTACTTGTCTTGTTTTTTATTCAAAATAGAAACGATTCTTTGTTGCGGTTAGAAGTTAAATTTACGCTAATGGTGGACCTCACATACTCTGCACAAGAGCCGACAGAGTGTCAACCTGTGTCGTCACAATAAAGAAAATACGATGCAGCAAGGCGAAGTCGAGACAAAAAACGTCAGAAATCCAGAATAAAGATCAGTGTGGCTTCTCCCAAATGGAGGGCAATGAAGCATGAAACTGGTTTACTAAGCGACGCATTTGCCAGCTTTCTGCTGGACCGGTAATTTTGTCTAATTTCCGTAATATAAGTGAACTGTTTGTTTGATAGCTTTAGCTAATAGATGAGCTGATCATCAGGAGAAGTAGCGTTTTTCCTTATAAATTTTTTAACAGTTTGTAATTGTACTATAATTCCTTGTTGCATGGCCGTGTGCAATTCAAGTTAGAAATCATGTTAACAATCATAATTTGCATAAATCGGGTGTAAATTATATTATAATACTGCTTAACTTCTACATCCTCTCTTGTGCGGTCCTCCCGGGATACGTTAGCTCCTCTGCCTCTCCTCGCCCTGCCTGCATCTCCAACACCCCTACCTCTCCGCCCTCTTCCTCTCCCTCTTACTACCTGTGTTAAAGTCCTCTGATTGAATCTGTGATGAAGAAAAAACGTCAGCTTATACTTTTGCGGTTAGATTACTCGCCTTTAGCATTACCAAGCGGTTTCAATAGGCTGTAAGTTACGAACCAAGTTACCATGCCAAAAAATGCTGTGCAAAATAATAATTTTCGCTATAACGATTAGAGTAAATGATGAATCAAGTCAATTTTATTGATTTATTTTTCTTTGTAACTAAACCTCGTCACTTGAATTGCAAAGGTTACTCTCTGCTGTCTTAGACGACATCATCTCTGTCCTGTGTCCGTAACTTAGGTCTGTTGTTCGCCTGTGAGACGTAGATTGCAATTATCAACACCACCGGTAATGGCCGCTATCATTTACGAAACCCTTTGGTCCTTTGACGGCAACCGTAGCTTCTCTAATGGGAGGAGGGTGACGGAGCTGTAGTTTGCAATTTCCTACATCGCCAATAGTGGCCTCTGAAACTTACACACAAAACCTTTAAGTGATTCTGCTCATCATCATCAGGTGTTCACCACTTAATGTTCAATCATCACTTCATTCATCACATTATTATCTCATTCACTTTAACTCTGATTCAGAGTTACTTTAACATTATTTACAGTGGGACCAATTCTTCTCTAAGGAACACTAGTCTGTCTGTATTGAAAATATCCACTTCAGATCAAACATAGAGACAGAGATGAAGGAGGAGACCGGAGACGAAGTGATGATGGAATAAAATGAGTTTATTGAATAATCTTCATCTGACTAGAAACAGATTCAAAATCTTATTACTGTAAACCAACAATGTCAGTGGAAAATGACTGCTTTAGAAATGAACAACTCAATATAACATTAAACAACATTGAAAGGAAACTCTGCCGAAAAATCTGCCATGAATTACTATCCTCAAGATGTTCATCAACCATAGGACCTCCGTTTACCTTCAAAACACAAGTGAAGATAGTTTTGTTGAGGTGCGGGAGCTTTCTGACTCTTCCATAGACTCCAACACAACCAAACTTCAAATCGCTTCAAGTATCAGAAGCTCATCAACCTCACCAAAACTCTTCTTTTGTGTTCTGAAGATAAACGGAGGACCTGGAGTTTATGAACGACAGAATATTCATTTCTGAGTATTGCTTTAAGAAAGGTAAACAAAATAATGAAATTAAAGCATCATTTATAACTCAATTAATCAATTAAATATGTAAAATTAGTAGAGAATAATATTAAGGATAAAAAAATAAGAAATGAAATACAACACAAATCTCTCGAGACAGAATTCCACACACATGCCGGTTGCTTTTAAGAAACAAAGATCCTAAAATCTATCTTTCCAAACAACTTAAAGCCAAACATGTATGATATTATAAATAAGAGTGTCAATCTTATCACTTGCATCATAAAAACACGTGTTGTATTTACATTTACATTTAGTCATTTAGCAGACGCTTTTATCCAAAGTGACTTACAGATGAGGGAAATAATGGGAGCAAAACTAGTCTCATATATCCCAAAACATTATACTGTACATAACTAAGTTTTTTATTTTGAGTAGAAAGGAGACAGAAGTCAGAAGTGATCAGTCAGGTGTTGACAGAAGAGATGTGTTTTCAGACGGTTCTTAAAGATGGAAACAGAATCTGAAGATCTTATAGCAGTGGGCAGATCATTACACAAATGTGGAACCGATCCCGTGAAGGTACGTAAGAGAATTTTTTTACACCACAAGACGTTTACATGCCTTCACATGCCTTTTTCCGAGCATCATCATTTTGATCATATTTTACTGAAAAAACATTTCCATCTGACTGCACTTTCCATGTCAATCTGGTCTCCTGGTGTATCCCATGATCTCTCACTTTCTGTTTTATCTTAAGAACAGAAACAAACAGAATTTGTTTGGTCAGCGTAATTATTAACACTGAAAAATTACACAACCCTAAATCAGGTAAAGGTGTAAAATATATGATGATGTAAAAATCTCAGAAACCCATATTTCATTTACAATAGAACAGACCAAATGTACCATTTAAAGTCTTTTTTTTTATTTTGAAATGAATGGCGTGACCGGGTTAACTCATCATGATATAAATTTACATTTAGTCATTGAGCAGACACTTTTATCCAAGGCGACTTACAGGTGGGGTAGACAATGGAAGCAATTGGGACAGCATAAGTACAACAAAAGCATAAGTGCAATCAAAAACGAAAACTGGTCTCATATAACCTAACACAGTATACAGAACCATTCATTCATTCATTAATTCATTTTTTTTTTTTTTTTTTAAATAGAAAATAGAGTCAGAACAGATCAGTCAGATGTGGACCGAAGAGATGTGTTTTCAGGCGTTTCTTAAAGATGGCTACACAATCTGCAGATCTTGTAGCAGCGGGCAGATCATTCCACATGGGTGGAACAGATCCGGAGAAGGTGCGCGAGAGAGATTTTTTACCTTTTTGGGTTGGCACCACAACATGATATAAATGTTTAATACACATTGCTCATAAGTAATCAACACTTTTTAATACTTTTAAAACTTCTTTTTGGTGAAGACTGATCTGTTCTTTGTCTAGCTTCGCTCTGTGTTTCACTATGGAAATTGCTTTAGGCGTGACCAACTGCAGAAGCTCTTATGACATCACGTCTGTCTTTAACATCACAGTTTGATATGTGAAAGTGTCAATCATGCTTTCTTCTCGTGGGAGACTACAACAACTCTCTCAGCACGCCCTGACTCTGCTAAACTGTTCAACAGGTGGAACGTCATTGGAATCCGCCACCGAACTCGACGTCTGTGTTTTATGTGTCAAGACAGACCTCATAGTTACAACAGCTCGAGTGCTCATCCGGGAAGAGAAGAGGACAGAGGAAGAGTGAAGATGACAACCACCAGACGAACTGAGTGAAAGAACAAGGGGATGGATCACACACGCACACAGACGCGCACACACACGCACGCACGGACGCACTGAGCACATGGCGACCTGTCAAAACAACCACAGAGGATACAAACAGGTGATCAGACCCGGAACCTGATACAAAGAACCTGAGTTTACATTAAGCAGCTCATCATTATCTTGGGAAAAAAATATTGCAAGAAATAGGTTTCATTCATTATGAACAATTGTGTATTATAGAAAAACATTTATTTAATGATCAGTTACTTTCTCACCAAACAAAAGCCAGAATGAAGTTCATTGTAAATTTCTACTGAAGCAGAAGGTTAATGAAGAAGTACATAGAAATAACGTTTTAAAAATAATAGAATGTAACATTCCTCACCGTATGAATTTTTTTTTTTAAACATTATTAAAACAAACAACAACTGGACACTTTAAACGTAACTTAAAGGGCCCAAAATCCAGGGGTTTTCTGCAATATAAAAATAGTCAGTGGTATAAAGTAAAGTTTCAGCTCACAATACACCACATATCTTTCATCACACTAGGTTGAACATGGCCATTTGTTGCTGCAATGGATTTATGTGTGTGTCTCTCTAAATGCAAATGAGCTTCTGCTCCTCTCCTCGTATGCAAAATAGGAGGTAGAGCACTTACACATGTAAGTGGTCAAGAGAAGCAGTAGAGCGGAAAGCGCAAGATCGTCTGTTAAGCCTTCCCCAACCAAAACTATACACTAACTGCCATAAAAATCACTTAATGTCCTTTTCATGAAAACAAATTAAATGGAAAAGACAAAAACATAGATAGAACAACATATGCTGTATGGAATTTTGGCCATTTAAGATTAATCATGTGCATAAATATTACTAACAGACATAAACACAGATATAGTATGGGATTCCTTTTGTGCCAATAAAAACGAAAATAAACAACACGAAAGGAGAAATACACTTTGAAAACGAAATCAATGAACTCCAATTGCAAACTTTTAACATACTTTCAAACAAACTGCATTCATCATCAAATGTTTTCTAAATATCCTTATCGAAAATCATTGTTTATGAATATGATACCCGAGATTTCGTTTGCGCTTCATTATTTTTCGTTTACACTGCAAAAAGTTACGCTCGAACTTCTGGCACAAACCTCTCGCGTGGGCGGGAGTTAAAAGTGCTTTACTCTCATTGGCTAGTCAGATTTTGATCGACAGGTCCGTGACCTGGAAGTGGAAGAAGTCTCAATGGCGGCGCGCAACTTTAGAAAGCGATCTGGAGGTGGACAGTGAAGTTACTTGTGATTAGTTACCTTTGTTATTAAATCACGGATTTATTAAAATGTTGCATGAAGCATACAGCCCTTATTTCACTACTGTTTAGAACATGGTTACCGTAGTAAAATCCATGGGTTTACCAATATTCCATACCCAAAAACAGGTGATTACTTTTATTACAAAAAACTATAAGCTTCGCAAGGGAGTAGGTTACCAGTGAGGAAACATACAGAAAGATCATGTTTTTGTCTCGATACATCAGAGAATTCAAACGGAACATTTACATAATTTAAGTATTTTTGATGCTTTGAAAGTGACGAACATTGCATCTTATTATACATTTGTTTCTGACTTTGTGCAATATACTGGATCGAACCAATCGCCATGTTCTTACCACTGAGGCACAGGAAATCTTATTAAAGCATAAAAATACTTTTGTGCCAGACAATATGATCAGCATGAAAATATCCCTAACGAAGGACAGCATGAATCGAAGTGAAATTATGTTGGTCATAAAATCAAAACAAACATGTACATCGTTTCAAACTTATGTGACCTCCTTCTGCAGAACACAAAATATATTTTGAGATAGCCAGAATACATTGCCCTTATTGTATAATAATAACAATAATAATTAGAATTATTAATATGATTATTATTAGTTTTAGTTGTAATAGTAGCCTTACATGTAATGGACACCACACATTTCTCAAAATATATATTTTTTTGTTCAACAGAAATTAAATGACATGAGGGTCTGTATTCCTGTTATACAGGAAACTTTTCAGATTATTTTGGGACATATAAAACATCAGATGAATGACTTCTGTCATATATCCCTAAATTCGGAGACTGCTTTTGCCATAGATGAAGCTCCTCTCTCCAGCAAGTGGGTCTGCATCTCCACGTCGTAAGTATCACTGGATATCCCTAATTGTGCTGTTTTTGTGTTGTCAATAAATCCAAATAGTCAATTTCTACACAGGATTTTTTGAGTGTCTTTAGACTAATAGCTATCCTGTGTTTGACACTTAAAATATGAAGGATCTCTTTATAAGGTAGCCTCAAGTCAAAGTAATATTGAATTTAATCAAATCAGGCCATAACATATGATAATTGAGCGCATTTGAGGAAAATAACAGCACTACTTGTTAAGAATGTAAATGAATAGTAGATGTTTCTAAAAATGTAAGGTTATGCAAAAAGACTAGCCGGGCTCCGTACATTTCAATCCAAACTGTAGCAAAAAATAAAACGTTTAATAACAAAGGTAACTAATCACAAGTAACTTCACCCTCCACCTCCAGATCGCTTTCTAAAGTCGCGCGCCGCCACTGAGACTTCTTCCACTTCCAGGTGACGGACCTGTCGATCAAAATCTGACTAGCCAATGAGAGTAAAGCACTGTTAACTCCCGCCCACGCGAGAGTTTTGTGCCAGAAGTTCGAACGTAACTTTTTGCAGTGTAAACATAAAATAATGAGGCGCAAACGAAATCTCGGGCATCGTATTCATAAACAATGATTTTCGATAAGGATATTAAGAAAACATTTGATGATGAATGCAGTTTGTTTGAAAGTATGTTAAAAGTTTGCAATTGGAGTTCATTGTTTTCGTTTTCAAAGTGTATTTCTTCTTTCGTGTTGTTTATTTTTACTTGTTTTTTTTTTATTTCGCGTTTGTTTTTATTGGCACAAAAGGAATCCCATAATATAGGCCTCCGTTTGAACCTTTTCGCTCCGCGTGTGCTGCTTCTCCCGCCAAAGACGCCAAAAGACACCTGATTATTTTAACAACGGAAGTGAAAACTCTCAGAGCAGGTAAATGGACACACAACACTAACCAAAATGCAGAAATGTTAAAGTATTTATATCCATCTGTTTACTATTTGTTATAGGTCTCCAACCTTTCGAGAATATTTGTGATATTTTATGAAACATAACCTTTTATATACATTTAGCATTAGCATTATTGGTCATTAAATAACTGACTTTGTGGTGGTAGCACGGAATTTTGCTGTTGTTTTTTTGTCAATGGAATACATTTACATTTATGCATTTGGCAGAGGATTTGATCCAAAGTGACTTACATTGCATTATCTTATACATTTGTGTCTAAGTATGTTCAGTCCCCTCGGATCGGGCCCACGACCTTGGCCATGTTAATTCAATGCTCTTAACATCGAGCAACAGGAAAGGTTAGGATAGCAGAGAATAGTATATTTCCCTTATGATTTAATATATTAGATCCAAAATCATAATACATGACACTAGAATCAAACAGTGTGCATTAAGCTGGTTTATTTCAGTATCATATCAAATCCTGAAATGAACTGAATTTATATCTTTTAATTATTTTTTGTGACTGATTTTTTAGAGGGCAAGTCAAGTAGTGTTGGTTGTCATCTTGTAGTATAAGCTGCTGTTAATGTCTCAAGAGCACAACTCAATGAAACACTGATCACAATAATGGTGTTTTTATAAGGTGGTTTCTTACTATGCACGTTTCAAATGAAGAGCAAGTAAAGTTTACTTGAGATTACAATTTAAACTTTACCTGTGGGGATTTCTTATAAGTGAAAGTGAAGTGAAAGTGAAAGTGACCGATTTGTCAGGTATGGTGACCCATACCCGAAATGTGACCTCTGCATTTAACCCATCCAGTGATTGTGTTTAGCTTCTACACTGAAAGCTCCTTTAAAATTCACTCAAATTTTCAAAGATAAAAAAATTCAACTTTAAAAAGTTTTTTTCCAAGTGAATTTGACTCCACATTTTATTCAGTGTAGGGGTTTCTGCATAAAAATATGAAATATGCTCCCCCATCCAAAGGGGCCCCAGTGAATCTCTGCCATTTATATCACTGTGTGTTGTTCTCCTGATGAGGGCTTCAGTTTGTCTTCTCATATATTGGTTAAGATCTAAAAGCTGATCAGAGTGTCTCTGGCGCTAGGAGCTCCACCCCTCTCACAACTGCTGAAGCTGATTTTATTGAATACGATTTCTATCCTACACATTTCTCACATTCAATGAGAGCCTTCGCTTTGCTCGAGAAGCTTTACACTCGTATCATGAGCACATGTGTGTTTCCATTGACAAATACTTGCGTTTATTTACACACCAAACATTTAATGCATGAAGCTGCCGTCACATCTACAAATTCACAATTTTGTCATTTACAGGAAATGATAACATTGACAAGGTGGTTTATTACTCACCCCCTGTAAGATGTTCTCCATCACTGCAGGGTCATTCACATTCTCAGCGGATTTCACCTCCAATCTCACAATCTGTTTCTGTGCTGTGTTGATTGATTTGAGGAAAACCACATTGAACAAGTTACACAAATATTTCATAGGCTCTTTAGGCTAGTTAAGCTACCAAAGATCCTATATAGGATTTAGCTTTTAGAACCAACTAACACAATTAATGGCATAACGCCTTCTCTGCAAGCAAGCCTGTGCTGGCGCTTTATGGGCCCACTGAAAGCTAGTCAAACAGAATTTGCTAACTGGCCAAATGTTGACTCCTCAGTGCTGGTTCTGCACGGGCAGCTCAGACTCATCCTCCACTGTTGATTTGTTGAAATGTTGATCACTTTTGCATTAGCCATTAATGTAGAATGTTTTTTATAATTTCTTCAAAGAACCATAATTCTGATCAGTGTTTGCTTGACCTTCGTTTTTGACTCTTGAGTCTTATCACAAGTTTTCTTTTATCAACAGTGTGTTTAAATGAATTTGACTTGGTATGTAAACTCAGATTCAATGAGATTGGAGTTTATTGCGATGTTAGTCAGAAAAATACTTTTGTGTTGTGGTTTTAATGTGTGGATGTGGTGTGGTACCACACTGTGAGATTAAAAGAGTGCTACAGCTGTCATAATATTATAATTTAATTAAATATATACATTTTCACCAGCTGCAAAAAGCTTAATCTTCCCTTTATCTGAAGCAGATTGTTTGATTGTTCACATCTAACATTACATAAGCAAAAATAAATCTATTTCAATAGGCTTCCTCAATGTATAAGTGTTTTAATTAATCACTTAAAGAAAGTTAACTCGACGAATGTCAAGAGCCCAACTAGTCCAACACAGATCACAATAATGGTTGTTTGTTACCAATTAATTAGTTATAATATAGCAGGAAAATTGAGTTATATGAGTGTTAAATTAGCCCAATGTCTTACCTACTTGTCAACCCTGTTATGAGGCATGTAAAGTATTTGAAACATGGGTTGGAATTAAGCATCACTTACGGATCTCACAGATGAAAGGCAGGGCATCAGAGCAATATCGATCATCTATGAAACCATAAGGACCTATAACACCACAAGGAAGATTCAGCCCACCAATGCTAGGTTGTCCAGTCATCCAGTTAATTGCAGACATGTTGACATTTGCTCCATTTGACCACTTCCACGAGTCTCTGAACAGACCGATCCATGCATTGGGCACTCCTTGCATCATCTGCTGCAGCTGGTCATTCTCACTTTGACTTCGGATGGTGGCCAGATCTGTGTGATGTTGTCTGCAGTAACTCTGAGCTTCAATCCAGGTCTTCAGGCTCTTAATGAAAACAAACCTGCTCGCTCCTGTTTCCTTCTCTGTAATAATAAGACACACCAGAAAGAGTTGAGCAAACAGGGTTTTTTCATGCAGCGGATCCTCTGTGCTGGAGATGACATTTATTGTTTTGATCTTTTCATGGGCGTAAATCCCGGGGGGACGGAGGGGACATGTCCCTCTCTATCCGAGGGTTGTTCCCCCCTCGATCAATTAAATTTGTTACTGTCATACATATATTTCTATTTATCTAAACTAATTGTGTAATTAGAAGAAAATAAAAACGCAATAAATGCGTTTACCGATGTATTTTCCATGAATCTGCTATGTTAGCGATTAAAACGTTACTTAGCTAGTTAACGTTAGGCTGTTACATAGGACATCACACACTGCCACTAACACGCCGAAGCCATTTTCCATGCATTGTTTTATTTAAGCGACCTGGCATGATGTGAACATTAACCGCAACAGTTAGCCACCAATCCTGCCATTCAGGTTCTGTCTTCACACACAGCCGCGAACATACCGGTTACAATTTTGGATTGTTGGCACTATATATAGAGTCCACTAAATGTGCACATGTAACAGAGTCAAGCCAGTGAAGTGCTGTGCAAGTATGTAAACCTCACTCCTCTGCCTCAAGGACTCTCTAGCAACAGACGCAAGAGACTGCGGTCTTTAGCCTCCTCGCTAGAGCGCCCGACTCCCATTTAGGTTCAAAGCCCGCCTGGAGCAGGTGCGGTTCGTTCCGTCACACACAGCTTTCATTCAGTTGGAGAAGGTCGTTTTCTCTGCAGCTATTTGGTGCAGTATGTGAGGGGCGGATAAGCTAAACATTCAATTTACTGAAACTCGGGCAATTCATCAACGAGTACAACACATAATTTAAACATCTGTCACTGTTACTGACTGTTTGTTTGGGTACACAAACATTAACAAAGTTTGATGGAGGAGGCAGTAAACAGGGGAAAATAACAACCACTCATTAAAGTCGATGTACGGTGACTTTGTCAGATGATGTTGCAGAATAAATCAGGATATCATTTTAATAGTGTTTAACCCTCTTTCTGTCACCGTCCCGCCTGTGTTTACTTCAATATTGTCCATGTTAATTCTAATCAAATCGTGACAAACTATATACCGTCTGAAATGATTAGATTAGATTACTAGATTACAGATATAAGCAGTGTTTGAGAAATTAAATTATGAAGGAGTCATTTATTTGTTTATGAAAAAAGGGCAAATAATAACTGTATTTTTATATTTTGGTTTTCATTCACGTTTCAATTAAAATTTGCATCAAAAAGTGAAAATATTTTTGAAAATAATATTTTTTTTTATATGATATAAAGTTTGGAAAAAGTAAAAAAAAATGTGTGTGTATGTGTTTGTGTTTGGTCTGTGGTGTCAGATGTCATTTCAAGCAACCTAGTGACCTTTGGGAATCATCCTATAGATAGGGTGTCTCCTAGTGGCCATTTGTCATATTTCACCTAAAATACTTACAGAAACGTCTTGGTTACGTATGTAACCTCAGTTCCCTGATGGAGGGAACGAGACGTGTGTCGCGAACGACAGATGGGGTTCGCCCTTGAGAACCTATCAACTCTGACTACTATAGGAAAGGCCAATGAAATTTGGCGAATGAAATTTGCATGCCGGGCTCCGCCCCCGGATATCCGGTATAAATCGAAGCCGGCGTGCAGCATTCATTTACCTCTTGTTCTGAAGAGCCTGAGAGCCTCTCAAAACTGCAACAGAAGCGATACGGGTTTGTGGCATAAGGGACACAACGTCTCGTTACCTCCATCAGGGAACTGAGGTTACATACGTAACCAAGACGTTCCCTTTCTGTCGGTCTCTCGACATTGTGTCGAGAACGAAAGATGGGGTTATCTATGGAAAACGCCACAAACGCTGTATCGTGTCACAATCTCAGCGAAGCGACGGTAACAAGCCCTAACCCTGCAAGAACACACAGCTGATACTCGCCGTGGACCCCCTCAGCATATAGCCGGTGAGTTCCGTGAACGCAGCACTTCCCATCAGATTATAGTGAGCTCAGACAAACCTGTACAGATGCAAACAAAGGTAGCTGAGGACACAAACCGCTGGCAAAAAAAGGGCGCAAGACCTAAAGATGCTCGTAATATCAGACTGTCAAGAGTTTCACAAATTGCCGCATTAGCTTCCTCTACCCCAGATATGGCTAAGACTCGACAAGACACTGTTGGTACTCTGCCACCCCCTATACATCTTAAAAATAGATTTGAGGCACTAATGAATATGGGTGAAGAATCCCCAAATGTGGTCAGGCAAAAATCAAAGGTGGACACTGCAGTTGGCAGACTCTCTGTGTCAAACAGGCAACGACACTCTGCTCAGAAAGCACCCGAGCCAAATACTCTGAAAGTGGGGGACTCTATTATCAGAAACCTTCGTGGCAGGGCCATACGTACATACTTTTTCCCTCAAGCGATGATTGCTGATGTAAGCAAGGAACTGTCAAACATCCTGAAACAACACAAGTCTGTAAATCGGATTGTCATACATGTGGGGAAAAATGATACTCGAAAAGAGCAGTCGGAGCTCCTAAAAAGGGATTTTAATGAACTCTTTGAAATGCTTGGAAAGCTAAAAGTTCAGTCATTCATCAGTGGACCTCTCTCAGCTCGGGGAACGAATATGTTCTCGCGGCTACTCGGTCTGAACATTTGGCTGCAAAAAACATGCAACACGAGAGGACTGAACTTCATTGACAACTTTAATCTCTTTTGGAGTCAAAGACAACTTTTTACAACAGATGGCCTCCACCCAAACAATCTTGGTTCAAGAGTGCTAAAGGACAATATCCTCTTCTCCCTTCTTCACCCATCAGTAGAGTGTGCCACTCCACTCCTAAATGGCACAAATACACCTGGCCATAGTTACCCACCTCAGCAGTTGGATGGACATTTGGATAACACCACTCAGGCTGTACCCTGCCCAGTGACATCACATCAGTTAGAAGATGACGAGGACTCGACACCCAAGGACGTTTCTGTGGATAACAACCGGGAGAGCCAAAACAACATACTTCAGTCTTCAGAAACACCAGACTTGCAGCCCCTCTCACTACACACTTTCTCCCTCTCTACCACATCATCTCTTTTGAGCTTCTCAGAGAAAATGGAGGAACTAGTATTTGCTGGAACAAAACTCTCCCACTCTATTGTCGCGAGTCCACAGGTTTCAACTAAAAAGCGACGGGCCCCACAACCACCAAAGACTCTGGGTCAATCTGGCCAACCTGTTCCCTCTGAAAGAGCTCTCCGTCCTCTGCCACAACGCCAGGGATCACACAAACCCCCATCTGCTGGAGATGGACTAAACAAGACTGCAAATAGCACTGGTAACTGATATGAATTGGGTCCCTGCTATGATAACACCAGCAATCTCAAATATTTACAGAACAAGTGGGAACCCATTGTTCCTTTAGTTTTCCCTATATCTGTCCTGACAAGTGATCGCAAAACTAAGGCCTTTTCCAGTCGTATGGCAAAGCTATCTAATCTAATACCTTTTAGACGTCACTCTGAGAATGACAGGGGTAAAAAACTAAAAACAGTTACTGTTCAATTAGCACTTTTAAACATCCGTTCACTAAAAAACAAATCCTTTTTGGCCAATGACCTCATCACCAGTAACAAACTGGACTTCATGTTTCTAAATGAAATTTGGTTAGATGATAGTTGTAGTGCTACAATCCTCAATGAATCTGCCCCCCCAAACTTTACTTTTATAAATGTCTGCAGAGCTGTAAGGAGAGGTGGAGGAATAGCTGCTTTATTTAAAGATCTCTTTGACTGCAAGCAAGTTTTACTTGGTGACTAACTGTCCTTTGAATACTTGAGTATTGCTTTAAAAGGTTCACCACGCATTCTGTTTACAATTATTTACAGACCTCTCAAATACTCCCCAGTCTTTGTTGATGATTTTTCAGAACTGTTATCAGCTATTTCGTCAGAATTTGACTGCTTTGTTGTTGCTGGAGATTTTAATATTCATGTAGACAAGACAGAAAACAATAATGCAAATGAACTTTTAAATGTTTTAAACACTTTTGATCTGATCCAGCATGTGCACGGTCCCACACACAATCGTGGACACCCTCTGGATCTGCTCATTAGCAAAGGTCTAAACATTTCATCCACTATTATTAGAGATGTGGCACTGTCTGATCATTTCTGTATTTTCTTTGATATATCAATTAGTCCTGCCACTGAAGATAGACCTGTCTCTATAAAAAAGAGATTCATAAATAAGAACACCAGTGAGCTATTTATGAATGCTATGTCTTTGTCACCGAGTATATCTGCAGACTCTATTGATGTTCTCCTCGATAGCTTTAATGAAAAAGCAAAAAATGCTATCGATGACATTGCTCCAGTAAAGGTCAAAGTGATAACTGGCAGGCATAAAGCACCCTGGAGAAACTCACCAGAAGTACAAAGCATGAAAAGAACATGCAGAAAAGCTGAGCGTATGTGGCGAAAAACCAAACTTGAAGTTCACTATAACATCTATAAAGACAGCCTGCATGCCTTCAATGTTGACTTAGGCAAAGCCGGACAGAATTTTTTCTCTAACATTATAAACAGCAAAATAAATAACACTCGCACCCTTTTTGCAACTGTAGAGAGACTAACAAATCCCCCTAGTCAAGTTCCGAGGGAAATGCTGTCTGATGACAAATGCAATGAGTTTGCAACTTTTTTCCTTCAAAAGATCAGTAATATCAGAATCGAAATCAGCAAAGCTTCATGCGGCAGTCAGGTCAGTCTGACTTCAGTACATCAGAAATTAGTTACTTTGTCTGAATTTCAGACAATTGATCTCAAAACCCTGGAGGAAACGGTCCAGCATCTTAAGGCGTCAACTTGCAGCCTTGACACACTTCCCATATCCTTTTTCAAAAGAGTGTTTAACTGTTTGGAAGCAGATCTCCTAAAAATAGTTAATACCTCACTGCTCTCAGGAACTTTCCCCGAGTCCCTAAAAAATGCAGTTGTCAAACCTCTTCTAAAAAAGGCCAATCTAGACAAAACCTTACTGTCTAACTACAGACCAATATCAAATCTTCCTTTTATAGGCAAGATCATTGAACAGGTTGTCTTCAATCAGCTGACCAAATTTTTTAACTCAAATGGCTACCTGGACAATTATCAGTCTGGTTTCCGTCAGCATCATAGCACGGAGACAGTGCTCATAAAGATAATTAATGATATTCGATTGAATTCTGATTCAGGCAAAATATCAGTTCTGGTTTTACTAGATCTCAGTGCTGCTTTTGACACAGTGGATCACACCATACTCCTAAATAGGCTGGAAAACTGGGTAGGGCTTTCTGGATTGGTACTTAAATGGTTTGGGTCATACCTTAAAGGGAGAGGTTACTATGTGAACATAGGCAACCATAAATCTGACTGGACACCCATGACTTGTGGTGTTCCACAGGGCTCAATTCTAGCTCCGCTCCTCTTCAACCTGTATATGCTCCCACTTGGCCAAATAATGAAAAAGTACCAAATTGCCTACCACAGCTATGCAGACGACACTCAGATCTACCTAGCCCTCGCACCCAATGACTACAGGCCTATTGACTCTCTTTGCCAATGCATTGATGAAATTAACAGCTGGATGTGTCAAAACTTCCTTCAGTTAAATAAAAACAAAACTGAAGTCATTGTTTTTGGTAACAAGGATGAAACTAACAAGGTAAACACATGCCTTGACTTAAGAGGTCTAAAGACACAAAGCAAGGTAAAAAATCTTGAGGTCATTTTGGAGTCTGACCTTAGTTTCAGCAGTCATGTCAAAGCAATAAGCAAATCAGCGTACTACCATCTCAGAAACATAGCCAGAATCAGATGTTTTGTCTCAAGCCAAAATTTTGAGAAACTAGTTCATGCTTTCATCACCAGCAGGGTGGATTACTGTAATGGACTCCTTACAGGTCTTCCCAAAAAGACCATCAGACAGCTGCAGCTCATACAGTACGCTGCTGCCAGGATTCTGACCAGAACCAAAAAATCTGAGCATATCACTACAATCCTCAGGTCCTTACACTGGTTACCAGTTACTTTTAGAATCAACTTCAAAGTATTATTAATTGTCTATAAATCACTCAATGGTCTAGGACCTAAATACATCTCAGATATGCTCATTGAATATAAACCAATCAGACTTCTCAGATCATCAGGATCAAGTCAGTTAGAGATAACAAGGGTTCACTCAAAACAGGGCGAGTCAGCAGTTTAGCCATTACGCCACCCGTAGCTGGAATCTGCTTCCAGATGACATCAGACATTCACCAACAGTAGATACTTTTAAGTCCAGATTAAAAACACACTTGTTTAGCTGTGCATTCACAACCTGAGCACTGTGCTACTTTACATCAACTGCACTTCTATTTCTAATTTATTTTTATTTTGCTCTTATTCTTTTTATATACTGCATACACTCACATTTTTAATCAATTTTATTGGTGTTTTATTGTTTTAAATAATTTGCATTTTAAAGATACGTTTTATTCTTTCTGTCAATCATTTTATGTAAAGCACTTTGAATTGCACTTGTGTATGAAATGTGCTATATAAATAAACTTGCCTTTCCTTGCCTTGCCTTGCCAGACTGAGAAGAGGCGCCATTTGTAAGCGTATAACCGCCTAGCACCTGCAAATAGGTCTATCTGTGCCTGTCCGAACCGCACCCAAATAAGCTGGACTGCACGAGGGTGGAGTCGCCACTCTCCGCAGGGTGTGGGTGGCCCGCAGGGAGCGGATCACCTGCTGACTCCACAGGAGGAGGCGTCGGGCAAGTTGTGTTAGCTGCCGTGAGCGCACGCCACCCTGGCGATTGATGTACGCTACAGCTGTGGTACTGTCTAGGTGGACCAGTACGTGCTGACCTTGCACTAGGGGCCAGAGCCTTCTCAGTGCAAGCAGTACAGCCCACAACTCTAGGCAATTGATATGCCAGCACAGCCGGGGGCCCATCCAGCGCCCCGCTACTGCGTGCCTGTGCACACTGCACCCCACCCCTGCAGCGAGGCGTCCGTCGTCACCACGACGTGCCTCGTAGCCTGTCCGAGGGGCACTCCTGCTCGGAGAAAGGTCATGGAAGACCATGGGGTTAGGGTACGTCGGCAAACAGGAGTTACCACCATACGCCTGCTCCCGGTGTGCCACGCCGTCCTCGGAACTCGACTCTGTAGCCAGTGTTGAAGCGGTTTCATGTGCGTCAATCCGAGGGATGTTACTGCCGCGGAAGATGCCATGTGTCCCAGGAGCCTCTGAAATTGTTTCAGGGGGACCGCCGACTGCCTGAAAAGTTCCAGGCAATCCAATACTGACTGGGCGTGTGCTGCGGACAGTTGCGCCATCATGGTGACAGAGTTGAGTTCCATACCGAGAAAGAGGATTCTCTGCGCTGGGGAGAGTTTGCTCTTTTCTCGGTTGACCTGAAAACCCAATCGATCTAGGTGGCGGAGCACCATGTCCCTCTGTGTACACAACAGATCTCGCGAGTGTGCCAAGATAAGCCCGTCGTCGAGATAGTTGAGTATTCGCACACCTCTCTCCCGGAGAGGAGAGAGGGTGGCCTCCACGATCATCGTGAAGACTTGTGGAGACAGGGACAGACCGAAGGGGAGGACTCTGTACTGATATGCTGGACCATCGAAAGCGAACCATAGGAACGGTCGGTGTCGAGGGAGAATCGAGACATGAAAGTAAGCGTCCTTCAGGTCGATTGCCACGAACCAATCCTGACATTTGATAGATGTCAGGATGCGCCTCTGGGTTAGCATCTTGAAAGGCAGCTTGTCAAGGTGCCTGTTCAGGTTACGTAAGTCCAGAATGGGGCGCAACCCTCCGTCTTTTTTTGGAACGATGAAGACCGGGCTGTAAAACCCGCTCTAGATCTCGGCTTGTGGGACGGACTCGATCGCCTGTTTCGCCAGGAGGGTGGAGACCTCTGCCCGAAGCACGGAGGCGTCTCTGCCTCTGAGAGAGGGGGAGATGATGCCCCGAAACTTGGGAGGGGCCCTGGCGAACTGGATCGAGTAGCCGAGACGGACCGTCCGCATTAGCCACCGAAACAGTGTGGGCAACTTCTGCCAAGCTCCCAGGGACTGTGACAGGGGGACCAAGGGGACGGCCTGCTTCACCATTCCCACGGAGGGTGGTTCGTTGGCAGGTGGAGCCAACCGAATGTCGCCGAGGTTTCCCCGGAGGGAAGGTTGGCTCCACCTTTTTGACTGCCTGGCTGGACAACGGCACGCACTGTCGGTTCGAGAGTGGTGACAGTTGTCGTATGTATACGGAGCACAGCACAAGGGAGTGTGCGATCGGCTGTAATGAACGCCTGGGGGAAACAACTCTCTTTGTGAGCAAGTGGGCGCCAGGCGAGGAGGGGGCCTTCCCTTCGGACTCCTCTTCCGGGGTGCAGCCTGGGGGTGCACTTTAACCGGTGCAGAGTTCGAAGAAGCCCTGGGCTGTCGGGGAGCAGGTGGTGCGCGGGAACTCGAAGGCCTGGGGGCAGTCGAGTCGCGGCGCGGTAGGATGTGGCTTATCGCCTCCGTCTGCTCCTTTACCGCCGAGAACTGCTGTGCGAAGTTCTCGATGGTGTCACCGAACAGTCCACCCTGCGAGATGGGTGCGTCGAGAAAGCGTACTTTGTCGGCTTCACTCATACTCGCAAGGTTGAGCCAGAGGTGTTCCTCCTGGACCACCAGAGTGGACATCGTCCGACCCAGGGCCCGCGCCGTCACTTTAGTCGCCCTTAATGCGAGGTCAGTGGCGGCGCGGAGTACCTGCATAACACCCGGGTCGGCCCTACCCTCTTGGAGCTCTCTCAACGCCTTCGCCTGATGGACCTGCAGGATGGCCATGGCGTGGAGAGAGGAGGCAGCCTGGCCCGCAGCACTTCAAGCCTTTGCCACCAGGGAAGCAGAAGTCTTACAGGCTTTGGACGGAAGACGAGGTCGTGTTCTCCCGGTGGCAGCCGTCTGCAGGCATAGATGCACCGCAATGGCAAGCTCCACCTGGGGGACATCGACATAGCCCTTGGCTGCCCTACCATCCAGGGAGGTGAGGGAGGCGGAGCTGGTCTGCGAGGAACGAGCAGTGAGTGGGGCGCTCCAGGTCCGACACAGCTCCTCATGCACCTCCGGGAAAAATGGAGCCGGTGGTGGGCGCGGTTTGGCACCGCGTTCTGACCCCAGAAACCACGTGTCCAACCGCGAGCGTTGGGGGAGAAGCAATGGTGTACATTGCAGCCCAATGCTCGCGGCAGCCCTGGTTAGCATGGCCGACATCTCAACTTCTGCTTCCTCCTGAGCTCTACCCCCCGGGGGAGGAAGCCAGCTCTCCCTCCGATGCTGTGATAGACATCCCATCTACTCCGTGCTCCGTTTCCGAATGCGCGGAGGAGGATCCGGACGGTGTGCCACCGTCGGTTGGGGAACGTTCAGAAGAGCGTACTGAGGTGCGAGCGGCCCGTGAGCACTTGGCTGGCGGGTTTACGTTCGCAGGATTCCCCAAATCACTAACGCCGCTAACCGGGTTGGAGATCCGGGCCGAAGCCATAGATGTCACAGCCCGGGTAGCACACGAAATGTTGGCTGGTTCCCGTAGGAAGACAGCCAACCAGTGACCGCAACTCCTGCATGACAATCTGCCCGCAGTGCGGGCAAGATGTGTCAACGAACGCTGCTTCGGCGTGCTGGACGCCCAGACACCTAACACAGCGATCGTGTCCATCCCCCTCCTCGATGCACCCAAGAGAACAGCGGGACATGCCGCGCTGTGGAGTTTTAAGCCCTGAAAAGGACAGTTTTTGAAATTTTGCTCTGACACCACTGGAACCGCCGAGACACCCAGGGGAAGGTCGCTGCAGAAGGGACGATCCGCTGGAACACGTCGTAGATCCGGCAGTGCAGTTGTAGGTAGGTAGATTTGTAGAATCTTTAGATTTGTAATCATGAGCTATGGCTCTGAAGAACAAAAGGTAAATGAATGCTGCACGCCGGCTTCCCTTTACACCGGATATCCGGGGACGGAGTCCGGCATGCAAATTTCATTCACCAAATTTCATTGGCCTTTTCTATAGTAGTCAGAGTTGATAGGTTCTCAAGGGCGAACCCCATTTGTCGTTCTCGACACAACGTCGAGAGACCGACAGAAAGGGAACCAGATTACAGCAGATATCAAGCTGAAAATGTTAAGACTACTTGGTTAGACCTATGGCTTTCACTTTTTATATTTTTTTGTGAAAAAAAACATTTATATTAATATTTCATAAAATAAAATAAATATTACAGCACATTTTCATATCAATACATTTAAAATCCAATACCTTTTAGACACATAATTATAGTTTTATTGTTTAACTTCTACAATAATCTTCCAAGTGTCTTTTTTCAAAAGAGACCGACCATATGTCTCTACTCCAAAGCATTCAATACTTACAGCTGTTTAAGTTTGCGTACTGCATTTTTTTGTGTTGCTCAAAATATGGACTGACAGTTAAAAAGTGACTCATTGTCAACATATAGTATCATGTAGTGTTTTTTTATAATTGCTTCCTGTCTTCACAGCAAAGACAAAAAATGTATAAATAGAAAAAAGCTTTATTGTTCACTTGTATTACAGTATGTGACAGTTCAGTTATAATATGACTACAAGTCTGCTTGAAACACCTACAGTATTAACCTAATGCATATTGTCGCTTAGTGTCGTAATAAGCACAATTTTGATTGTATTATTTGTGTCCCCTTCAAAAATTGCTCTTGAGAAATTTTATATGTATTGTCCCCCCCTACTGTTAAATGAGATTTACGCCCATGGATCTTTTATTAGATTATTATTCTCATTAGCTTATAATGGTGTTCAAATAGACAGGTGAGAGGTCTGTCTTACTGGTTTAAGCTCCAAAATCTACTCAGGACGTTGTCTTTAAATATTACATTTTTAGTTTACACATTAAATCATATGTTCTTATTATATTATTTTACAGGGAGACAGAGTGCCAGGACAAGGGATGGGTATCGTCAAGGTTTTAACGGTATTACTACTTTTATTGTTACCACTTATCACTCCGGTACTTTTACGGTACTCTTATCGGTACTTTTTGTTGTGTTTTTTTATGAAAGACAAAACTAAAGCTGGAGTTGTTATCACTATTTAAAACATTCTTTACTGACCTAACGTATCTTAATGCAGGTAAAAGATGACTGAAACCAGCCTATTATTCATAGAGAATTAGAATAAATGCATGTGGCCTAAGTTTGTTTGTGTTGTTGTTGTTTAATAATAATAAACAAATGGTATTCCAATTATGTGTTGTGGCTGGAGATCTTCTCTTTTGTGATGATGTGTGTAGTGTAGGCAGGTTCATGCCTTAGACTTTTTCGGGTTATTCTTTTGCATACCAGATGCTGGAGTGGATGGTTCACTGTAACTGCAGCTTTACCTTGACATAATGTAGTTTACTCTGTTTGGGGTTAAAAGTTACACAGGTTTGGAACCTCTTGCAATGTACACACACAAAAAAGTTTAAGCATTTCATCACAACAAATTCATTTTCAGGTAAGCTCTGCTTTATAATTTCTTAAGCATAATTTATTATTATTCATCCATTTTAAATGCAGCACTGTCAAAGCATTTTTTTTATGTTTAAGATTTATTTAGGCTACTGCAGAAAAAAAATCTCTAAAGATTTATATATAGGTAATTTTTTTAATGTGATGTGTGTTTATTAAATCCATCCATCCATCCAGCTTATCTGGGGCCGGGTCGCGGGGGCAGCAGTCTAAGCAGGGATGCCCAGATTTCCCTCTCCCTAGACACTTCCTCCAGCTCTTCCGGGGGGACAGCGAGGCGTTCCCAGGCCAGCCGGGAGATATAGTCCCTCCAGCGTGTCCTAGGTCTTCCTCCTGGTCTCCTCCCGGTGGGACACGCCCCACCGCTCTACATATTTTCTGTATCTCTCTTGTTTAACACAGCTGATTTAAATCTCTAGCTCATTAGAAGAGATCTTAATGAATGAACCACGTTCCGATTGACGTGTTCCCTAAACTGTGTTCATTGGTCTGTACTCCCTGCACACAGGAAATCGGCTGACGTTAACTTAAGAACACGAATTTGCGCAACATTACTGCCTGCAGCGTCTTCACACAGACAGAACGGTACAGCGCCCGCATTACAGCAAAAGCTCCACCGATCCGTCTGTCAATCTCCCGTTCCATCCTTCCCTCACACGTGAACAAGACCCCCAGATACTTGAACTCCTCCACTTGATGAAGGAACTCTCCACCTACCTGAAGTGAGCAAGCCACCCTTTTCTGACTGAGAACCATGGCCTCAGATTTGGAGGTGCTGATTCTCATCCCAGCCGCTTCACACTCGGCTGCAAACCATCCCAGTTCACGCTGAAGGTCCTGGTCTGATGGGGCCAGCACGACGACATCATCCGCAAAGAGCAGAGATGAAATCATGTGGTCCCCGAACCCGATGCCTTCCGGTCCCTGCCTGAGCCTAGAAATTCTGTCCATAAAAATTATGAACAGAACCGGCGACAAAGGGCAGCCCTGCCGGAGTCCAACATGCACCGGAAACAAGTCAGACTTACTGCCGGCAATGCGAACCAAGCTCCTGCTCCGGTCGTACAGGGAGCGGATAGCACTTAGCAAAGGGTCCCGAATCCCATACTCCCGGAGCACCCTCCTCAAGATGTGACGAGGGACACAGTCGAATGCCTTCTCCAAATCCACAAAACACATGTGGATTGGTTGGGCAAACTCCCACGAACCCTCCAGCACCCTGGAGAGGGTATAGAGCTGGTCCAGTGTTCCACGACCGGGACATACACCACACTGTTCCTCCTGAATCCGAGGTTCTACCATCGGCCGGATTCTCCCCTCCAGTACCCTGGCATTGACTTTCCCGGGGAGGCTGAGAAGTGTGATCCCCGATAGGTGGAGCACACCCTCCGATCCCCCTTCATAAAAAGAGGGACCACCACCCCGGTCTGCCAGTCCAAGGGCACTGTCCCCGACCGCCACGCGATGCTGCAGAGGCGTGTCAGCAAAGACAGCCTCACAACATCCAGAGACTTGAGGTACTCAGGGCGGATCTCATCCCCCCCCGGTGCCCTGCCACCGAGGAGTTTCTTGACTACCTCTGTGACTTCAGCCTGGGTGATGGGCGAGTCCGCCTCCGAGCCCTCAGCCTCTGCTTCCTCAATGGAAGACGTGACGGCGGGATTGAGGAGATCCTCGAAGTATTACTTCCACCGCCCGATGATATCCCTGTTCGAGGTCAACAGCTGCCCCCCTCCACTGTAAACAGCGTTGGTAGGGCACTGCTTCCCCCTCCTGAGGCGCCGGACGGTTTGCCAGAATCTCTTCGAGGCCGACCGATAGTCCTTCTCCATGGCCTCACCAAACTCTTACCAGGCCCGAGTTTTTACCTCCCCAACCACCCGGGCTGCAGTGTTGGTACCGGTCAGCTGCCTCGGGAGTCCCACAAGCCAGCCAGGTCCGATAGGACTCCTTCTTCAGCTCTTCACCCGAGTGTCCAAGAAATACCGCCGTAGGTCAGATGAAACAACCACAAAGTCGATCGTCGACCTACGGCCAAGGGTGTCTTGGTGCCATGTGCACTGATGGACACCCTTATGCTTGAACATGGTGTTCGTTATGGCCAAGCTGAAACTAGCACAGAAGTCCAATAACAGAACACCACTCGGGTTCAGATCAGGGGGGTCGTTCCTCCCAATCACGCCCCTCCAGGTGTCACTGTCGTTGCCCACCTGGGCGTTGAAGTCCTACAGCAGAACGACGGAGTCCCTAGTCGGGGCGCTTTCCAGCACCCCTCCCAGAGTCTCCAAGAAGGGTGGGTACTCTACACTGCCATTTCGCCCATAGGCGCACACGACAGTGAGAGACCTATCTCCGACCCAAAAGTGCAGGGAAGCGACCCTCTCGTTCACCGGGGAAAACTCCAACACTTGGCGGCTGAGCTGGGGGGCTATAAGCAAACCTACACCAGCCCGCCGCTTTCACCATGGGCAACTCCAGAGTGGTAAAGAGTCCATCCTCCCTCGAGGAGAGTGGTTCCAGAGCCCAAGCTGTTCGTGGAGGTGATCCCGACTATCTCTAGTCGGAATCTCTGAACCTCACGCACAATCTCAGGCTCCTTCCCCGTCAGAGAGGTGACGTTCCATGTCCATAGAGCTAGATTCCGCGTCCAGGGATCGGGTAGTCGAGGCCCCCGCCTTCGACTGCCGCCCGATCCACTTTGCACCGGCCCCTTACGGTCCCTCCTGCAGGTGGTAGGTCCACGGGAGAGTGGGGGGCCCATGGGGGACCCGACCAACAGGCTCTCGCCTACGTGCCCCAATCCAGGGCCTGGCTCCAGGGTGGGGCCCCGGCTGCGTCATGCCGGGCGACGTCACGGTCCACAAATTCATTGTCATCATAAGGGGTTTTGAACCGCTCTTAGTCTGTTTATTAAATTATTACATACTAATTTATAGAAACCTTATGCAATGTTTATATCGGTCTTATTTAGGAAGACTGTTAGGAAAGCATACCTCAGGACGTGTATAAACTAGTAGCTAGGCAGTCGAAAACTTTTTTTTCTGTTATTTCTCTGTCTGCACTTAATGCACTTTTGAAATATGTTTGCCAGATTGCTTGCGTTTCCGCTCATACAAGCAAAAATCTTGTTTCACTTGTTGCAACGAGCATTGTCTGCATCCACTCGTGTGAAATGTAACCATAATTTAGACCGTTTGATTCTCTCCGCCATCATCACTCTATTAAGCACGAGCTTTCGTGTTGTGTGTGGACATTTTGCGTGCGCGATTGGGAATAACGAAAATGAAGGTAAATGTCTTTAATATTAGCGCAAATTAGAAATGGTTGGTCAGTTAAAATATGCTAGGTAACGTTTATTTAGCAATATTAAATAGGAAATGTTTTTCTTAATTTCTCCAGTACAGACCGCAGAACCGTTAACATCAGAGCTTATCGATACTTCGGTCTTTCATAATTTAGCCCCGGGACCGTTTAAGTACCGGGTTTCAGTACCCATCCCTAGCTAGGACTAGTCAACTAGATCTGTGAGATGTATTGCCGTAGTTTAATGAAACTGTCTGCCAAGGCCACATCTCATGTTCTTTATAACTGTAGAAATGTTGAAAATGCTGTCACACTGTAAAATCAATCAGACATCAAGAATCAGTTTATGAAACGCAACAATGATGACAACCAATAGACGAAAACGAATCAACTGCAATGCATGCTGGGAGTTGGGCATGATCCTTAAAGGAGCTGTAACATTGACACCTAGCGGTTGAGCTTGGTATCTCAGTCCAAATTCAAAATATTGGCGAGGGTTTTTTTCCCCGCCCCTCCTCCTCAGACTCGACACTCACAGGAGTTGCCAGACACTTACAGGAGTGTAATGGAAAGAATAAACTCTTAGGCTGTAAGTGTATTTATACATTTGCAGTGGTTTTGTTGTGTGCATATATAACTCAACCTGAAAAAACCTAAAAACTTCTAAGGAACGTTCTTATAACAAACTTTTGTTAGCTGGGTCAGAAAATCACACTGGACCTCTCACATCCAAGCTATCATCTCTTCACAATGTCTGGTCGGCGCCACAGAACACTGAGCATCAAAACAACCAGACACAAAACCTGCTTCTTCCCTCAGGCCATCTACCTCTTGAACAGTCAAATGTTTTTAACCCACCGTGCAATTAATAACTCAGTGCAATAATAACAAAGTGCAATATTAATTATATCCTCCAGATAATTCCCCATCTATTTTTGTTCAACTTTTTCCTTAAATTATATCAGATTCTGCTGTATATAGCACATACCCTTTACTACAACAGTCTATTCTTATTTTTTTACTTGTTCATATTTACATACACACATAGCTCTCCTCTCTATATCTTTATCTTATGTTTATTGTGTTTTATTTCTTATTTGGTGTATAGCCATAGGCCCTTATTTAAATCATCTGTGCACTGTATTCTATTGTGTTATGAGCTGTGTAATTGTTGTGAATTTTAATTTATTATTACGCCTCTCTTGTTTCAGACACGACCTCAGATATACACCTGATGTGTGTATGGTTGAATACTGCTGAATAAAAGTCAAGACCTTTCGGATGGTTACCACTCAATTACGTCTGTAGCCCCAACAGAGTGTTACATAATGTCTTATTTATTTATATAAACAGTTTCATACATACGCCTTTAATAACTAAATAGTTTTTCAGAAGTGTCAGCTTTATTTCTTACCATTGTAGCAAAAAAAGGGAATTTGAAAATAGTACTCTAGATCCTTCCATTTGCCAGCGCATATTCCAGCTTCTTTCTGTTTTCCAGCGTTGTTGTTTGGCTCTCCAGTGCCCCAATTTACAAAGGTCATCCTCTCATCTTGATAAGACCAACGCCAGCTGGTAATGTCACTGTACAGTCCAGTCCAGACAGCTGAAGTCAATGCAGGTTGAACATCTCTCTGTATATTAGTCCATTCCTCATTGTTTTGAACAGTGGCCAGGTCAATGTGATTTTGTCGGCAGTAAACTTGTGCTTCATCCCAGCTCTTTCTCTCCTGGATTAGAACATACTGACATGATATGCTCTGGATCAACAGACAGAGTCCTGCAGAGAGAAAAGTGATGAATGTTACAGCGCACAAAATCACGCACGTTACCCCTAATCCAATAAACACTGATGAAAATGAAGCAGTTGGGCAAACTTAATTTTTTTAAGCTTTACAAATTGAAGTCAATTTTCAAGTTTATCCAACCGTTCATTTTTTTACAGTGTACCATAACACTTCAAAGAACACATGTTTGTGGTGTTTGTAATAAGTAAATAGTCCAACTCACTGATCACCACGATGGTGACTTATGTCAGCTGGGAAATTTAAGTTGAATCAACTTCACTTTTTTAGGTGTTACCCTTTTGACTCATTTTTTTAAGTTGATACAACAGTATTTTTTTTACACTGATAGATTTCATGTGTTCATCTGTTATTTACTGTTGATGTTCATCTAAGTCAGTTGTGGTTGTTATGTTTTTTTCAGGGTTCGTACACCTTTTCCAAAGTCAATTTCCAGCACTTGTCAAGTACTTTCATTCTTTTCCATAAGACACACTTAATCACAATAAGTGATGATGTTGTGCTAAAAAAGATGCTGAAATGATATTCCAGACTTAAATTGTTGACTGTCTGGCAAATTAAATAGGCCTTTACATGCTTCCCAAAAATCATTTGACTTGTTAGTGTTTAATGTTGATTGATCTTGGATATTTAGAAGAATTTGACATATTTTTCAGTTTTGTGGCTACCATTGTTTATAAGAGTGTTTAATATTAAAAAGCAATTGAAATGTGAAGCTGTTTCCAGCCCTCTATCCTAAATTCAAGCATTTTCTAAACCTTGAAAACACCACATGAAAAATCAATGATTTTCCAGGATTTCCAGCACCTGTACGAACCCTGATTCTTTACCTGGTTTGGTTAATGTTTTCTTCAGTGATTGTTTGTTAATAGCAGGTGTTGATCATTAATGATCAATCAGACCTTAATGAATCTCTTCATTAACACTGACGCAGTGTTTAAGTTACTTTTAACACTCCATTCCAGTAGTCAACTGGAGGCCCACGGGCAAAATGCCCCTGAAGGCCATGCAGCTTGTGCTGCGAGTGTATTACAGTCATTGGGTTCCTCCGTGGTGACATGAACTGCCATTCTCCACCTGAGCTGCAGAATCCATCAAAACATTTAAAAAAGCGTGTTGACAAAATGTTAAATGGTCTCCTACCGGGCTGTGTTCAAAATCCAGATACTTGATGCGTGAATCGACACCCTTGCCTCCGTATCAATTGTGCAGCTCTTTTGAAAGTAGCTAATTATTATGCAAAAGTGGTGTAAAGGATCTGATCGGAGTTTATTCGAGTTCCGTACAGATCGTCCCTCACAATTCTATATGCATGTGACTAGTGTTGTCAAAATATCGATACTGAAATATCTGAACGGTACCAATACTAATTTCCCGAAGTATCGATACTCCGATCCTAGCCGAGCTGTCACTTTCACTTATCTCCAAAGGCGCGTTGACAAACACCACACGTGACCGCAGTGCCTGTCACGTGTCTCGTCTCATCAGCTCTGGTTAAATAGCAAAAGTGAAGTGAATATAAATATGGCGTGTGCGGCGCCTCCGCAACCGGCTTTGGTTGATAAAGAACACAGCAGGAGTGCTATCTGGAAATATTTTGGATATGAAGCAAATGAACATGGAAAGCCGAAGGACACAAACAAGCCAATATGCACGAGTTGCTACAGAGCAGTCATTAAAAAAGGCGCTAACACCTCTAATATAGCAAAGCACCTGAAAGACAGACACCCGATCTATATAAAGAATTTCGAGAGGTTGCTAACTGTTCTTATTTGAACATTACTGAAACATTAACCAAGATGGCCTAGTATTGTTGCTGATATGAGTGTTGTCTCGTTTTTTCACCGTAATTCTTCAAGTTAATATAATCCGACTGAGGAATCTTTAACTGTGAATCTTTAAATACTTTAACTGTTGTCAAATGAAAATTAACTTGTGCTTAATTAATTTAATTAAAAAAATGATTACTTCAATTCTGTAATTTGTGTTCATGTCGATCCAGTGATTATTGTTTTCGCGTGTGATGCACGCACGTTTGCGTGTGTGGATCGGTGATATGTGATTCCGGCATTAAAATCTGTACATCAAATAATGTTATGTATTAACCAGCATTTATGAACGATGAGCAACGCGTTCGCTACAGTATATTTTAATCTTTGATGACAGTATGTAATAAAAATACAACGGATCATGTTTGCTCTGGTCCAAAGAAAAAAAATATTAACAGATAGAACTTTGGATTTTAATTAGTACATGTATTAGTAAATGTTAGTTTAAATTAACTTTTAACTAAGATTAATACATGTTTTGGAAGGATTTTTCATTGTTTATTCATGTTAACAAATATCTATTACCAGATTTCACTTTTTTTTACTTGCACTTTAGGCTTTTGAACAAGTGCACTACCTCAAGAAATTTTTGTTGTAGACTTGTTATATTTATCTTTAAATAATATTACAAAAATAATTACCCCCTTAATGCTGTGGCAGTTTTTTCACAGTGGTATCGAAAATGGTATCGAATATCGATATTTTTCAAGGTATCGTATCGAAGTTAGAAATTCCAGTATCGTGACAACAATACATGTGACCCACGGATTAACTCCGGATTTCAACGTAATTAAGTGAAAATTTAAGAGCGCGCTCTCTCATCTTCTCTATGCATCCGTGATTGCAGTATAAATGAAAGCGCATTCTTGTATCATTAATTGAAACGGTTTTGTTTAAGGCAAAGTGTAAAGTTAGTGTAGTGGAGGCGCTGACTCAACAAGGGAATGCATGCAGGAAGTCATGAATTAGTTTTTGTACTATGGTGTTATCCAGCATGTATTGTAGCAGGAAGTTTCCCAGTTGATTCTTACCATTGTTGAGGTTCATAAACTGAGTCTGAGAATGTATTTGTGTGTTATTTACTAGGAGTAAACATTGTTGTGCAAATTACTTAAAAATTGTAATACATTGCAGATGACTTGTTACTGTGATTTAAAAGTAATCCTTTACCTTACAATATTACTGTGTCAGACTTGTAATACGTTACATGACACCTGTATTCCTTTGAGTTACTTTCACCTAAATAACTATAGAAGTAGAACTTAACATTCTAAAATGAAAATGTCTTTCCTTTATTGTATTTTCAAAATACCAAATCATTTTTGCCAATCAACCTCTTTATTGGACTGCTGATTTCTTGAATTAATTAGGCAATACAAAATATAAATACTAAAAATACTAAGATTAGATGCATTTAAATACAAAATACTAAAACAAATAACTATTTCAAATGAATGTATTTGAAACACTGCCCATCCATGCAGTCTAGTAAGGAGGTTGACTGGCATAAGCATTTTAGTTTGAAAATACAAAAATACTAAGATTATGGTTAGGGATATATTTATTGAATGGTTTCCTAGGTGTTGTATATATGTTTTGTTCTGTTGAAAAATATGTTTTGGGAGATTTAGGAAAGCAAACAATTCTTGGTCACCCTTCACTACCCTTAAAAAAATTCTGTTATGGTAGTGAGGGAATTATCATGTTTAAATAATGTTTATTTTTATTGTAGTTAATGTTTTATTAATGTTTATTTTCTGGCAACGATGCATTAGAGTATAACTGTATACCTCATATTATGAAGTATTTAAAAGCTGTTTGCAATACTAAATGTGCTTTCAACAGGAGATGTGAGATAGAGGGGGCATCTTTGGCTGCAGTTGTGTAGGGGGTGGAAGAAGATATGTGGAATGTTGTTTTCTTTAGGAATGTTTTGCAGAAACTGCCAGAAGCGGATGGAAACAAGTGAGGAGCACCACTCGCTGAAGACAAAGAAAGAGCGTGCTATTGGAGGAGCCAGAAAGAGAGGAGGAGGAAGACAGAACGACGAGAAATACTATAAATATTGTGTGATGACGTTTTTGGTGGTTGTTCTTTGTGAGACGTTGTGTCTGAGACAACCCAGCGCTGTACTTTGATACTTTCTGACCACTAAACTTCAAAACTTGTTAGAGATTGCCTTTTTGAACATGCAGGACACCTTTTAAGTCCAACAATAGTCAATGATGACAAAAAAATTTCAGTTGCTAACATTCTACCAAGTATCTTTGTATTCAACCGAACAAAGAAATGTATACAGGTTTGGAACAACAAGAGGGTGAGTAATTCATAACAGAATATACATTTTTGGGTGAAGTGTCCCTTTAAAAAAGATCCCACGTGTACTCGAGGCCAGGCACAGAAATGGTGAAGAAAGTTTTTTCTTCAATAGTAAGACATGAAAAAACTTGCTCAAAAAATAAACATGGTTAAATATATTGAATAAGTATAATGTGTAAAAGTAGGTCAATGTTTTAGTTGTACTAGACTGCGTAAAGCGCTACTCAAACGTGATATTTGGCAGCCGAAAGGATCAACTGTTGAACACTCACGTGTGATTTCTTTCATTGTGCATCGTGACATTCACCTGACGAAACATTGGTAAAAACATCATTCGGATGCTACAACCACTGCGGATAATACGACCACTATATTTTCCTCTTTGGTTGAGCTTAGCTCCCTTGTCACTCCCTCCCTGTACTGTAGCGTGGCTGTCTGACAATACAAAGTTCCACCAGTCAGAGAGAGATGAATGATACAACATGCTATTCACAAACAGGAAATAGAACTTACTTGCAGGATTTATAATAAGTCAGGGGCAATTTTTTTTTGCAACTCAAGGGTTACTGAACATGTACTTTAAAATATTACTGTATATTGATTAGTAATGCCTTACACTACTGCGTTACAGCAAAGAGTAATTTGTTACTGCAATACTTTACTGTTGTAACGCATTACTCCCAACACTGGTTGTGAATTAGTTGTTGCATCTAACTGATTTTGACTTTGGTCAGTCTTAAATATAACAAATTTTGCAATATTTGCTGTTATTCTGCAAAACAGTGACATTTGATCAGATAAATGTCAATTAACTATGGTCAGTTCCATACGTTTAGTTCACTGTAATGTTGCCAGTTTAATTTTAAAGGAGACATTTTTTGCTGTTTTTGAGGCTTTGATTATGGTTTTGGGTGTTTAACAAAGGATGTTCATGTTTTAAAAAAAAAAACGCTTTATATTTCACATATTTCAGGTCTATTGTTCACCACTGTCCCTCTTCTAACAAAACGACTGGATTTCTTCCGGTCTATATAAAGTCCCTCCTTCCAAAACGCTCTGATTGGTTCCCTGCTTAGAATGTGTGTGTGTGAAAATGTCCCACCCATAACATATCAGCGAGCTTCCGCATCGCAGGCTGTTGTGATTGGTCGGTCCCCTCTCAGTGAACATTTATTCATAAAATTTTAGCAAAAAAAGTAACAATGTCGTCAACTTCACTTGGTCGGATAAAAACATGCGGATCGATCGAAGTGTAACGTCATGTGAATGTGCAAACGTTAGTCTTTGTTAGAGATCGCAAATTATTTCGTACTATGACGAGGGAAATGACACCAGACCCAATGGCATCAGACTGGTTATATTAAGTAACACAAATAACAGAAGCATTAGTTTTGGCTTTTTATGTTGGACCTGAGTTGGATAAGCAGATTGACCAGGAGACATTTTTTAAGCAGGACTTCACAGGATGTTAAACTCATGAAGCTGTTATTTGAGAGTTGGTTATCTTAGAATGTGTGTAGCTAGATTATTATTACCAGCTGTAGGACTGTGATGAAAGTGAAATCAGTTTAGCGTGTAGTGGTCATTAAAGGTCATTAAAAGCACTCGGAATAATGACATCATGAAGTAGAGGGCTGTAGTCCAAATCCAGCCGTTCTCTGTAGTCCTTGAAAAGCGAATTCTGTATTTCGCTTGGCACTGAACTTTGAGCTTTATCATTTTGAAGGTATTGTTTTGCTCTAATAGCAACATAACACACTAACTAAAGGTTGATAAATGCAATTGGAGGGAATGGGATCTTTAAAAAAATGCGATGATAATCAGACTGCTTCTAATAATGAAAAGAAAATACATAAATATTCAAATTAATTGTCATGTGATCATGATGACAGTATTGTGTCACATGCTTCGTCGGGTCTTTAACTGCTGTGTAGTAAACACATCAGGTTACTGCGCTGTGGGTGCAGGTAGGAAGCCTTGTTTGAAAGGGTGCTCAGTTATCAGGTTATTTAAAACGCTTTTATTTTTTGTGTTAATAATTTTTATTAAAGTCACTTTTTATTTGCATTTAAAGGCAGACGATGCCATTTCTGTTCCCTCTCCGGACTTACGAGGACTTAAACAAATAATTGCTCTATTAACTCTTGTTTTCAATTTTAAAATATTGAACCTTTTTATGAATGCATGAAGTCTGAAACACAAAAAGCCAACCATGGAACAAACATCTTTGTTGCTTTACTCTGCTGTAATTTTACTGACAAAATTGAAATATAATGCCGAACATGTGAGTACATAGATGGATAGATTTCATGGTTCAGCAAACATCCAGTCGTTAAAGGCAGGGTTAGCATAAAGGCAGGGTTAGCATTTTCTCAAAAACATTTTAGAAAACTGAGTCGGGCCGACTACCAAAACAAACTTGTTGCCAATCAGCAGTAAGGGGCTTGCCTGTGTAATGGAGGCCAGGGAGAGAGTGCTCTGCAAGGTAAACCTCACTTACTGACCAACAGAGACGCAGTGGCGACAGACGCTAGAGTCTGCAGTCTTTAGCCTCCTCGTTAGAGCACCCGTCTCCCATCCGGATCGACGCCGATTTGAGTAGAACCGGTTACCACTCATGTTGAGGTAGGGAAGAGATTAAGCAGGTTTTAGAAAGTGCTATGTCTCATTACATAAAATTAAAGGTGTATTTCAAGTATAAAAATAATGATTAAAGATATACAGTAGCTAGGAACCGCGTTAATATTATAGCCACTTTCCAGCAGATACGCGTTAGGACCCACAGTACAATGTCGAAGGCTATTAGCGGTGATATGCTAGCGCCCGCGATACTATGAATGCTTTCGGCAGAGAGATGTTGGAAAGCAAGATCGTCCAAAAATCATCCCTGAGGAGATTGCTTTGATTTGCATGTGTGAGTAACATTTGTTTTGCTGTTTCTTAGAACCAATATATGTTGTTGTTGTTGTGTTACATGTGCAGCAGAGTAGTCTTGAGTATCATTGTTTATCTGGAACCTGTGTGAATCTTGTATGTACTTGTGTCGTCCTCGTTTTTTTTTTATTTGCATTATTATTTGCGTGGTCTAAGCTACTGCTAAGCTAAGCTTTTTTTAGGCCTGCATTGCACAGCACGTTCGAGGGTGGAGCAATGCAGGAAGGGAATGTTCCCTTCCTGAAGAGTATTTTGTTGTTAATTTTAAAATAACAACAACAGTCCAGAAGTCCATCACCCTGCCTTTAGATGTGTGGTGTTGTGATCTGTGGCAGTAAGGTGTGTGCTCCTTTCTATATGTCAAAGACTGGAATCGGCTGTAGTCATAGGATAAAGTCTTTAAAGAGGTAGATCATCCTTTGTTCTGTTGGACACAGAGGAAGGTATTTGGAAGAATGTCAGTAACCAAACAGATCTCATCCCCCATTTACTGACATGGTAGGGAAAGCATATGCTATGGGAGTCAATGGGGATGAGGTTTGTTTGATTTGGGTGAACTATCCTAGTGGATGTTAAAGGGACAGTTTACCCCAAAATGTAAATTCTGCCATCATTTACTCACCTTCGAGTCATTCCAAATGTTTATAAATGTCTTTGTTCTGATGAACACAGAGACATTTTTTTGGAACAATCCTTAAAACCAAACAGATCCAACAGCCATTGACTACCATAGTACGAAAAAACAATGATAGTCATACATTCTTCAAAATGTTTTCTTTGTGTTCAACAGAACAAAAAAAGATAAAGTTTTATCATACTATGGGAGTCAATGGGTGTTGAGATCTGTTTGGCTATAAGCTTTCTTCCAAATATCTTTCGCTAGTTTATCACCTTCAGACCAAGATGGCGGCGCGTGAACATCGCGAGGCTCAGCGTCTCTCCAGTTTTAGCAATTATATAGTGTTTTTCTTGCTCATCTCGGGCCTGTTCGTACAGAACAGTTGTGCCTTCACATCGTACACCCGGCAGGAGCTTTTGGATATCGGTTTGCGCATTCCCGGAAGTTATATCAGCAACATTCAACTCGTCCCTGAGATCATCAAAACATCCGATGCTACGCACCCCACACGGCCGGGCGGAAGTGCTCGTCGGCGGCGTCGAGATTGTAAACAAAGGCGGGGAACGCGCGGAGGGCTAAGAGCTAAGCTAAAGCTAACACCACACCGGCCCTCTTTACCCAGCATTTTCCTTGCTAATGTACGATCATTAGTGAACAAAATGGATGAGATTCGACTCCGCATCATCAACAACAAAAGACTTTTAAACTGCAATGTCATAATCTTCACGGAAACATGGCTACACAGCGGCATACCGGACAACGCTATTGAGTTAGCGGGCTACAACACACACCGGGCGGATAGAACGGCAGAGGAATCCGGTAAGACAAGAGGAGGTGGACTGTGCATTTATGTCAATAAAGCTTGGTGCACGAACTCTGTTATTGTCGGGAGACACTGCTCGGCTAACCTTGAGTTTCTCATGGTTAAATGTAGACCGTTTTATCTGCCACGGGAATTCACTTCCACCATTATAACGGCAGCTTATATTCCACCGGATGCTGATGCCAAGCTTGCTATGAAAGAACTTCATGCAGCCATCAGTAAACAACAGACTGCTCACCCGGAGGCTGCATTTATTGTTGCGGGAGATTTTAATCACTCTAACTTAAAGACAGTGCTCCCTAAATTTCATCAGCATGTTTCATGCCACACAAGAGGAAACAAAACTTTGGATCATGTCTACACAAACATGGCTGAAGCTTACGCCGCGACACCCCTCCCCCACCTGGGTCAATCTGATCACCTTTCTTTGTTCCTCACCCCCAAGTACTCACCTCTCATTAATCGTGTGAAGCCATCAGTGAAGACCATCAAGGAGTGGCCTGCGGGGGCAGACTTCACACTCCAGGAAAGGTTTCTACGCACAGACTGGAGTATGTTTGCTTCTCAGGCAACCAGTGGCTCTCACACGGACATAGACAGCTACACCTCTTCTGTATTGGACTACATCAATACCACCATTGATAGTGTCACAACTCAGAAGCAGATCACCATATACCCTAATCAGAAGCCATGGATGAACAAGGAAGTGCGCCTCCTGTTGAAAGCACGCAACACCGCCTTCAGATCAGGTGATGCACAGGCCTATAGTACTTCCAGGGCAAATCTGAAGAGGGGCATCAGAAAGGCCAAGCACTGCTACAAGTTGAAGCTAGAGGAGCATTTTACCAACTCTGACCCTCGACGCATGTGGCAGGGCATCCAGGCCATTAGTGACTACAAACCCAACCACTCCATCCCCATAGCCACAGATGCTGCCTTTCTGAACGAGCTTAATGACTTTTATGCACGCTTTGAGAGAGACAATAAGGAACCCGCCACCAGGCTCACACCTTTTACTGACCACCCAATCATCACACTTAACTCCACAGATGTACACTGCACTAAGCCGGATAAACGCACGTAAGGCTGCTGGCCCTGATGGCATCCCTGGTCGCGTATTCCGGGCATGTGCGGAGCAGCTCGCTGGGGTCTTCACGGATATCTTCAACCTGTCCCTCGCCCAAGCAGTTGTTCCAGCATGTTTCAAATCCACCTCCATTGTTCCCATTCCAAAACATTCCAGCCCGACATGCCTGAACGACTACCGCCCTGTAGCACTCACACCCATTGTTATGAAGTGCTTCGAGCGGCTGGTCTTGTCACACCTAAAAGACTCTCTACCATCCACACTGGACCCATACCAATTTGCCTACCGCAGCAATAGGAGCGTAGATGATGCAGTGTCAATGGCGCTGCACTCCGTGCTCACACATCTGGATAATAAGGACACTTATGCACGCATGCTGTTTGTAGACTTCAGCTCTGCATTCAATACCGTCATCCCTTCCAAGCTAATCAGCAAACTTGGAAACCTAGGCATTAACAACTCAACCTGCAACTGGATTATGGATTTCTTGACGAACAGGCCTCAGCTTGTTAGGTTAGGCCACATCTGCTCCACCACCATCACCCTCAACACTGGTGTACCACAGGGCTGCGTACTGAGCCCCTTTCTCTACTCCCTTTTCACACTCGACTGCAGGCCTGTGAATGGATCTAACTCCTTCATCAAGTTCGCAGACGATACAACAGTGATTGGTCTCATCAGCAACAACGATGAGACTGCTTACAGGGAGGAGGTACGGCACCTGGCCACATGGTGCTCAGACAACAACCTGCTCCTTAACACCTCCAAGACAAAGGAGATCATCGTGGACTTCAGGAAGGCGAAAGGAGGCACACACGACCCCATCCACATTAACGGGATGGCTGTTGAACGTGTTTCCAGTTTTAAGTTCCTGGGGACCCATATTTCGGAGGACCTGTCCTGGACCACCAACACCTCATGCCTGGTCAAGAAGGCTCACCAGCGTCTCTTCTTTCTGAGGACACTGAAGAAGAACCAACTGTCTTCAACTATCCTGGTGAACTTCTATCGCTGCACGATAGAGAGCATCCTGACCAACTGTGTCACAGTCTGGTACGGGAACTGTTCTGTTGCTGAGCGCAAGGCACTTCAGCGGGTGGTGAAAACAGCCCAGCGCATCACAGGGACTACACTCCCTTCCATTGAGGACATCCAGGGGAAACGCTGTCTGCGTCGAGCTCGCAGCATTCTCAAGGACTCCTCTCACCCCGCTCATAGACTGTTTACTCTCCTGCCTTCCGGTAGGCGCTTCAGGTGCCTCCGGACAAGAACCAGCAGACTAGGAAACAGCTTTTTTCCCAGAGCTGTTTCATTATTGAACTCTGCTCCCCACTGATTCCACTAACCCTCATAACTTTAACTTTAATGCTGCTACTACATTGTTTACATTGCATAACAGGGCTGCATCCATGACTGAACTGTACACACCAGTACTTCATGTTATCTGCTCTACCGGACTGTTTACACACACATAGCATCATTTCCACTCTATACTGCTCACTTGCACACCAGGAATATTACACTGAATGCTCATTTGCACTAATAAACTACTTCCATAACTGAATTAACTCATCTACTGCACTGTAACTCATCTATTGCATTTATTGCATAACTAACTGCATCTACTCATCTATTGCACTGTAACTTCAACAACTGCATTAACTCATGTACTGCACTGTACCTTTAATAACCGCATTAACTCATCTACTGCACTGTAACTTTAATAGCTAATGTCTGTAACTATTGCACACTCAAGTCACTTGCACTATTGTATTGTCTATATTGTTATCTGTTCATAACCACCTGTACATTAATGTTCACAGTATATAGCCTTCTGTATATATTGTTCATAGTACATACCGACTGTCATATTTTCATACAACATTTGTATAGTATTTTCCTAATATTGTATTCTGTATTTATTCACACTGTATATCTGCACTTGCTAATTGCACTTCTGGTTAGACCTAAACTACATTTCGTTACACTGTACTTGTATATGTGTAATGACAATAAAGTTGAATCTAATCTAATCTAATCTAATCTAATCAGAAAAATACATTTGTACTCATTTGGAACTCAAAGGTGAATTCAGAATTTTTCATTTTTGCTAAAGTATCACTTTAAGGTTGAGTCTATTTAATGCAGTCCCAAACTAGATTTTTAATACACAATATTAACATGAACTGTTAAAGGTTCTGTGTGTAAGTTTCAGAGGCCACTATTGGCATAGTTGGAAATTGCAACCTAAAGCTCCGCCACCCCCCTCTCCCTCCCATTAGAGAAGCTACGGTTGCCGTCACAGGACAAAAGGGTTCCGTGAATGATAGCGGCCATTATCGGTGGTGTTGATAATTGCAATCTACGTCTCACAGGCGAACTACAGACTGAAGTTACGGACACAGGACAGAGATGTCGTCGTCTGAGACAGCAGAGAGTAACCTTTGCAAGTCAAGTGACCAGGCTTATTTACAAATAAAAATAAAAATGTTTTACTTAATACATCATTTACTCTAATCGTTATAGTGAATATTATTGTTACTTGTTTAACATTGTGTCAGTGATTTATTCGCTTATTATACATAGCATTTTTTGGCACCATAACTTGGTTCGTAATTTACAGCCTATTGAAACTGCTTTCTAATGCTAAAGGTGTGTAATCTAACAGCGAAAGTCTTACCAGATGTTTATCTCATCATCACGGAGTCAATCAGAGGACTTACCACAGGTAGTAAGAGGGAGAGGAAGAGATTGGAGAGATACGGGTGTTGGAGATGCAGGCAGGGCGAGGAGAGGCAGAGGAGCTAACGTTACCCGGGAGGACCGCACAAGAGAGGATGTGAAAGCTAAGCATGATTATAATATAAATTACACCCGATTTATGCAAATTATGATTGTTAACATGATTTCTAACTTGATTTGCACACGGCCATGCAACAAGGAATTATAGTACAATTACAAAGTGCTAAAAATTTACAAGGAAAAACGCGACTCATTTTGATGCTCAGCTCATCTACTAGCTAAAGCTATCAAACAAACAGTTCACTTACATAGCGGAAATTAGACAAACTTACCGGTCCAGCAGAAAGCTGGTAACTTCGGCATCGCTTAGCAAACCCTTTTCCTGCTTCAGTGCCTCCATTTGGGAAAAGCCATAATGATCTTTATTCGGGTTTTCTTTCGTTTTTTGTCTCGACTTTCGCATTGCTGCATCGTATTTTGCAACACATTGACGCTCTCTCGGCTCTTGTGCAGAGTATGTGTGGTCCGCCATTAGCGCAAATTTCACTTCCAACCGCAACAAAAGAACCGTTTCTATTTCTAATAAAAAACATGACGAGTGAATTTTGTTATTGTTCTTCCTCTTCTTCTGATAATCCTTCTATGTAGCGGCTTTGCAAGCTGCCTCAAAACACAGCCGCCGAAGAAGAACATAGTCCCGTGCATCCTTCGTTTTACGAAACGCGCTCAGTTTGTCCGTGTAGTGCTACTATAGAAACATGGATGTGCAAGTGTGATAAATTACATGTAAGGGTGTGCCCGCGGTGTATATACATAAAATGGCTCATTGTAAGGTAATATAAACATTTCGGTTAATTTTGTTAGGTACTTCTTCACCACTCACATCATAGTTTTGTATTATATATTACATTTTGTTGAATAAATCCTTCAAATTCCTACACACTGTACCTTTAAAGAGGAATATGAATTTCATACCTCCACGTAAATCCTTCCCAGATAACATAGGAAGTAGCAGTTATTTGATTTTTAGGTTCTTTACTTTTAATTCACACTAATATTTACAAAAAAGAAAGAAAATGATAACAACAATTTGGTGACAGCTATAACTGACATTCAGAAAGAAAAACTGAAGTACTCATCAAAGACACTTAAAACAATAAAAAACAAACTGGTTGACAGGGAAAGAAGGCTTGTTTTACAGGAGTCTTGACAATTGTTTTAGTAGTTCAAGCTGGAAGATTAGCTGACTCTTCAGTTTAAACATGCTGAACACCTGCCTGGTCGAACTGGTCCCCTTTCTGTCGGTCTCTCGAGGTTGTGTCGAACCGGCAGATTGGGTTTGTCTTGAGATCCTATCAACTTCAGACTAGATTAGAAAAGGCCAATGAAATTGCCAAATTAAATTTGCATTCCGGACTCCGCCCCGGATATCCGGGTATAAAAGGGAGATGGCGTGCTGATGCCTGATGCCAATAAAAACTGCTTTCTTGAAGCACCCATCTGGCAGGGTGGGCGGTTTGGTATTACTGTCAAGGACTTCTACCAGCACTCCTCGACAGTGAAAAAGTAGATGGAGGTCATCAAGGACTTTCTGGCCTGCCGCGACATGGCCGCCTTTCAAGATCCCGTACGGCATCTGCTCCCCCGCAGTCCTAGCCCTCTTCGATGCAACAGACACCCGAGCTCCCTCTGGAGAGTCCGATTAGGCCATGGAACTTTTGACTTTTTGGTTTTAGACAGTTTTGTCACAGTACAGGGTGGATCAGAACCTAAGCGCAGGCAGGTGAATAATTATCAAAATACTTTTATTAATAAAACAAAACCCACGATGGGGAAAACAGTACAAATCAACAAATCAAACTAAAATACTTCCCGCAACGGGAACAAAAATAAACCAGGCAAAACGAATATCCAAATCGATAGGTCTAAAACACAAGGAGCACGAAGAAAAGGAACGGGGTAATCCACAATACACAAACGGGAGAGCACAGAGGTGTAAACAATGTGAAATCACGACATGAATAGCAACAAACCGACAAGAAACAGACAAACAAAAGGGATACAAATAGTGAACAACAAACGAGGGATAATTATAAAAGGGAGGTGATGGGCAGGTGACGGCGAAAAAACGCTAAACGGGCAGATGATGGGACAGGTGATGAAGGTTGAACACTAACAGGGGACCAAGGGGGCGGCGCTATACGGAAAACAGGAAGACACACGGCGAAATGTTAAAGCATACCGCCACGTGTTTCCACATAAAACATACACACGAGACATTGTTCTGTCACAACTGTCACAACCCTGTCCACAAGGTCCATAATCTAAGAACAGGAAGGACAGGATCGTCACAGTTTTACCTGCCTCTCGGTCATACCCTCTCTCTCTTACTCTCTCTTCACTCTTCCTAGCGCGTTTGTGTTCCATGTTTACGTATAATGTGTTTTGTCAGTATATGTCTAGGCCTAATGTGTAGAGTTAGTACAATAAATAATCATGTGATAGCCTTATGATAGTTCCTTGCCTTTTTCTCATAGGATTCGGTCACTTAAACTTTGTTTTGATCAATGCTACCTCTGCTCTAAATTCGGTTTGGTAAAATCACATTACTTATGGTCATAAAATAACGTTAAAGTGTATAAAATCATTGATGCATTTGCTGGAGGAATACATACAGGGATTTTTATCACTATACTATAGGTATTGACAATTATTATACTTGTTTTCCTTATAGCTAAACTAATTCCTTGACTGAAATTTACGTTTTAAATAACTAATTTCATGGATGTGATCTTGATAGATCTGGTGGAGAACATATTTGGTGAGCTAAGCTCATCATTATTTAGTTTCCTGTAGCTCAGTAGTAAGAGAATTGCGTTAACAACGCAAGGTTGTGGATTCGATCTCAGGGGATTGCACATATATGTATAGGACAATACAATATAAGTCGCTTTGGATAAAAGCGTCTGCCAAATGCATAAAAATAAAGATACAATTATTATAACATGCAGGTAAAACCGCTACACCGGGTATCAGCTGAGTTATCTAGCTCATAGCTCTAACCGGACCTAGTGGTCCAGACGAAGTAACACCCTGCAGGGTGGTTACATCTGATAAATCCTCATGATTGGTTCCCACCTTGGTAACCCATGAGATTCCAAAGGTAGACCTCCACCTTGCGGTACTTCCTTCAGTCCGCACATTCTTCCAATGAGTTCTCCCCTACCGCAAGACCATGTTGGTGTCTTCACTAAACTCCTCCCTACGGTAGGAAGTGGTCTCAGTGGCACGTTTCCTCAGTGAGGAAACAGATCTTCCCCAGTGACCCTTATGGTACCGGGCGGCTTCTCGCTGTTAGAGGAACAAGGCCTCCGCCTGTGACGGCCGGTGGCAGGGGCTTCCCAACTTTCAAAAACCTCTTGGACCCCCTTACCTCGCCACTGGAAGGTAACATTTTGAGCTAGCGCTCACGTCTGACACACCCAGCTCAGTCACCGTCGCTCCGCTAGAGATTGTGCCTCGGCATTTTCCATAGGAACCCCATCTGTTGGTTCGATACAAAGTTGAGAGACCGACAGACAGGGAACGTCTTGGTTGCGGATGAAACCTCTGTTCCCTGATGGAGGGAACTAAACGTTGTGTCCTTCATCCCACAAGCAGCAGTCAGGAGAGGCTCTTAGGCTCCTCAGCCCAAAAGGTGAATGAATGTAGCACGTCGTCTCCCTATTATACACGGATATCCGAGGCAAAGACGTTTTCTTGTCTGACCAGCTATGAAGTATCTGAAACCCCCTCAAGAACTAGTCTGCTTCAACAGCTTTACCAGCTACAAAACAAAGCTTTGGACACCTTTCACGGGGCTGTTGAAAACGACAAAAATAAATTATAAATACTCATGGACTCTCTCTCTCGCTCTCTCTCGCTCTTGCTCTCTCTGAAAACACTGATGTGAATTAAACGCTCCCAACTACAGCGAATACTTTAACAGTCATTGCTGAACATCAGACTTGTGTAAAGTTAAACACTGACCTGAGAACAGCAGCACATGTATAAAGCTTTCCATTGCTGTGGCTTTTACAGTATGAAATGAATCTGAAACAGTAAAAATATTGGATACAAAAGTAAATATGATTGCCAGTGTAAAAGGCAGTACAGTACAAGACACACTCTGATAAATGATAGTATGAAGCAGTCCAGTTTACCTGTAACAACAGTCAGAGGTGAAGATCAACAAGAAGTGTCTCTCTTAGTTCAAATCTTATATAATTAGTTTGTGTAGGTACGTCCTTCGTTGCCTTCATTTACCTACACAAATGTTAATGAGTCATCCTTATGCAAAAGCGTTCCCAGTCTACTGGAACAGGTGCTCATTTCCATTAAAACTTTGCAATGTTATTTGAATGAAAGCCTCGAAGCGTAAACAGTGAGTGGAAATAGTCACCACTGCACACATGAATCTCAAAGAAGTATGTTAAAAATAAGCTTTTTTGAAATGTGTGCAAACATTTCATTAACATCCTCACAAAGAGCACTGACACGTTTCAAGAGGACGATAAGGAAATGTAAAAAATCCAGAGGAGTAGGCAGGAGTTTGTAGCACTGTGTACCATCAATACAACAGATAACCTTGTGTGGTGTTCGGACATGTGGGTCCTTTTTCTATGTTTACTCAAATAAACATGATTTGATTGTTTTCCAGCCTCATATTTATTGACCCTGGCTCGTTTTCTTTGAAGAACATTTAAATAAAGACCCTAAATAAACACTGAACATCCCCCCAGAAACATTATATCATATATGTTTTATTTTTCGGCTAAACACAACTCAAGCGAAACACAGGATCTGTGTATCTGTTTGAAGGCATGAACGCTCTTGTTGACAAAGGTGCAAATGTACTTCCACATTTGTATACCGCCTCTCCTAAAAGCCTTTGTAAAGTGATGAGATGCAAATGTATGGTAAAATATTCAGGAAAATATAATTAAAAAGTGAAAGTGAACTATTTGTCAGATATGGTGACCCATACAGGAAATGTGACCACTGCATTTAACCGATCCAGTGAGTAGTGAAGACACACACAGCAAGTGGTGAACACACGTACACCTGGAGCAGTGAGCAGATCACAGCAGGGCCCGGGGAGCATGTAGGGGTGAGGAGCCTTGCTAAGCTTTATCAGCTGTAGGTCTGAGTCTTGCCGTGAAGTAAAGGTCCCTTCAACTGGCAGTGAACGCTGAGCTTTAACAGGACTGGCTTACATCCTCTACCATCACTGTGAAAAAAAATGATATTTATTATATAAAAATCATCCTTATCTTATATTTGTAGTTGTATATTAGCAGTTATTAAGATTTGATATCATACATTTTAGTTATATCTTTGGGACCATTAAGTCTCATGTGCATTATTTCTTCCCGTTTTTATAATGGCGAAAGTTCAGTTTCAAACAAAGACAAGACTGAACTCTGTTTCTCTAGCAGACTGTGTTTCTCTGTTGTTGTGACTTAGATGAAGATCAGAACACATTTTATGACCAATTTATGAAGAAATCCAAGTAAGCCCAAAGGGTTCACATACTTTTTCTTTCAACTGTATATTGTAAGAACATACAACATTATATAAACTCTTATCATATACACATTATTAATATGTTAATAAAATAATTTAACATGGACAAATTATAAACATTAATTAATTAATGGGGAATAAATCAATAAGGAAAACATAAACAGGTAAATGTTTCTATGTATGTTGGTTTAATAAACTGGTGTGACGAACCACAAGTATTATACTTATTAAGAGACATACACCAAGGTACTGTACCTTTAAGGGAAGGAGGAGTTAGTTGTGTTGTGCTCCGGTTGTAGATGTGCGTTGTTGTTTTTTTGACCTCACTCACTATTCGGAGTGAAAGATATTAAAGTGGATACTAAGCTGACTCGACGCATCTTCGTCTAGTGTCTCCTCATTTATTGTTTTCCAAAATTGGTGACCCCGACGCGAGTTGGATAAGCCTGACTTATGTCACAGCACGACTGTAGTGAAAATGCTGCTCCTAGCGGCGTGGCTAACGTCAGTGCTACCTGCGCTGCCACCGTCAAATTACTGGACTTTTGGCAGCACAACCCACGGCCGTGGTTTCAACATATCGTGGCCCAGTTTCAGCTTAGAGGAATAACGCAGGAGGTTACAAAGTATTTCCATGTGGTAGCAGCATTGGATGCCTCAACAACAGCCATGGCTATGGCGCTGTTAGAGGCTCCTCCGGTTGACCGCAAATAGGAAGCAGTCAAAACATTCCTGTTGAAACTTTTTGAACTGTCGGAGGTGGAGAAAGCAGACCGCCTGCTGTCGCTGAACGGCCTTGGTGACAGCGAGCTGTCAGATTTAATGGAGAGGATGTTAGCTGTGCTGGGCGCCACGGATCCTTCATTCCTTTTCGCCCACATTTTTCTGCGCTTGGTGTTATTACCATTGCTGATTTGGGGCTGTAATCAGGTTCAAAGAGGGTGGAAGAAAGGAGGCGGGGTCGGCGTGGACTGGGAGATAAGAATACGTTTTATTCGTAATTCTTGCAACAAGACGTTGCGTCAGCACTCTGGCATTAAACTCAAAACAACAAATCAAATTTTTTCACAAAATAGATTTCCTCGGATTTCTCCCGGTATACAGTCTGTGTAGCGTTCAGGTCTCCCAGTCCGTCTCTCTCACTGTCTCCTCCGAATCTGCAAGCCTTTAAGCTGTCTCCTCACCAATCACTGAAATGTCACAGGGATATCATTGAACATCATGTGACAGATTCCCTTACCTGCCCAAAACACTGTGATGTATTTATACGTGGGATGGTGGCTTTCATCTGTATATCCTATGTGGCCTGTTCTACGAGCTCTCATCACGCCTAAGGTCAACGATTGACCCCTGGGCGGCCAGGTTCCTTCGATAAAACAAACCCATTCTTACAAACCCTGTTTGGAACCCACCCTCTTTATAAACTAAACCTACACGTTTAAAAAACAAAATATTTCTATCTGTCAGTATGTCTGCTGTCTTTATCATACACTTTGGATGGAAAATATCAAATCAATTTCATTTTTGACTTTAAATTACAGGCTGTGCTAACTTATCTCGTCTGGTGGTGGCGCTAGAGACTTATAACACTTATAAGTGCATTCGAAAAGAGCATCCTCCAAATAGTAAGTGCACCAATTTTCTAGGCCCTAATGCAAGAAATGACAGAGATAATCGCTTCAGAAAAGCATTCTGGGGTTAGTGAATGATCCTCTGCTGATTCATCCTGGTTATCATTCCTATATCCTAACCCTAACCTAACCCCAACCCTAACCTAACCCCTAACTCCCGCCTGAAGGCAGCGAAACCGCAGCGCCGCGGAAATTTCGATAGGTCACAGATAGCCGGGGGCCCGTCCCCCGGCGGAGAGCCTGACGATACAGGACCGGGGAGAGGCCAGACACGCGCCCTCCCTCTTCTGACACGCACCGCAAGTTTGTGAGAGACCCGGTGCCAAATGACTCGTAGACGACTTGATTCTGGGCCAGGGTATCGTAAGCGGCAGAGCAGCTTCATGCTGCGATCCATTGAAAGTCATCCCCGGTTCCAACCTTTTGTCGGGGGAGACCTCGACCCTCCACCCTCCCCACCCCCGGGAGCCGAGGGGGGAAAAAAACCTAAGTCCTTTCGGGTTGACCAGCTGCTTAGTCGTCCGGAGGGTGAAATGCTTAGCCCTTAGAGGGGTTCTTATTCAATGGGGACCTCATAGGTAAATAATGGACAAAGGCTATTAAGGGTCATGAGCCTAAATACGGAGTAATATAGCTTCAAACAACAATGGAGTGTATAACATTTTACATTTACATTTATGCATTTGGCAGACGCTTTTATCCAAAGCGACTTACATTGCAATGACCTATACATTTATGCATAGGTATCTGCAATCCCCTGGGAGCCCACTTGAGACAGCAACACGAGGTTCTCAACAAGGTGGATTAAAATAGGAAATGGAAGGACAATATTGAGGGACATGAATTGCCCGATTTGCATGAAGACCTTTGTCTTTATTGAGACGCACATTAGAAGGTCTCACGCAAATCTAACAGTAAGCACATTCTAAGGGCTATTAGACTGTAATTGTAATAACTTTATTTCAAACTTTTAACAACATTGTAAAACTGTTCTTTGATCGCAAGGCCTATGAGGGAACCAGTCTCATTGGGAACCTGAAAAGAAATGTTGCCATCCACCAGCTCAGGAATTTGAGGTCCTCCAACCCTCAAATTCCCATGACGAGTTCGCTGGATTGTGCCAAGGCCCTGGTGCCAGTCACACAGGAAGTGGCAGCCTCGAATGAGGAGGATTTCTTCCAATTACTGGGTAGGTGATCTTGAGACTGACTTTTTATGATACATCTCTGTATCATAAATGTATATCTTAACACGGACTGTTTGTTTTAACAGAGGAAATCCTTGACTTGGCTGACCCAGAGAACAACACAAACGCCCCATTAGACACACAAGGTAGAGGCTGAATGTTTTGGGCCATTAGTAGTTAGTCTATTCATTCACCTGAATAGACATTAAGCAAATGTTTTCTTTTCCAGGGGATGACTGGCACCAGTTTGCGGAGTTTTTGGAGACCGGAGATCTCGCCACATTTAATGTAGATGACCTCATCACCTCTTACGAATGCTTTTAACAATTATGTTATTTTAACACATTTTTTTTCATTTATTTTGTGTGTATATTTGTTTATTTTAAATTGTTTGCATGTTTTGTTTTCTGTGTTTGCACTTTTGATTTTTTTTTTCATTTACTTTATAGTTTATATATGTTTATTTTAAATTGTGTGCTTGTTTTTGTTTGCAGTGTGGATTTTCTTATAACTTTTTTACTTATGTAAATATGTATATTTTGTCTCACTTACATTTAGATTTAGGCATTTGGCAGACGCTTTTATCCAAAGCGACTTGCATTGCTTTATCCTATACATTTTACATTGGTGTTTGCAATCCCCTGGGATCGAACCCAAAACCTTGCGTTGATAACACAATGGTCTTACCACTGAGCCACAGGAAAACAGATCGTTTACCGATGGAAGCCCTGTCATACAAGTTATCTGTTTGATTGTTTTTTTTTTTAATGTCTATAAAATTTTAAAATTATGTACATTTGTGATGTATATAAAGTTTTAACATTTTTAATCAAATAATTATTAAAACTTTTAAAAAAGTGTTTTGTCACAAGCCCTGTCAAACAAGTTAAGTGTGGCATGTACAGTAATGGGACCCTCATAGGTAAATAATGGACATTGCCTATTAAGAGTCATTAATTAACCTTGGCAATGAGCTATTCAGGTAAAACCAATAATATAGTCCATTTGAGACACTATCCTTCACACTGATATGCAATAAGGCTCAGAGTTGTGTTCCAGAAGCATAAAAATGGTGTGTCCATCATTTACCCATGGGAGCCATGCTAAAAGTGTTATGAGTGGGACTTCCTGTGACTCATCAAAACACCGGAAGTGACAGTCATAACTTATTTGACAGTGACCTCGTAGGCTTCCATTGGACAATACTACAAATGTCTTATTTTAAGACTTTAAACAACTTTCTAAGGACAAACCCACAGATATACATTCTAGAAGCACCCCATAAATAAACATTACACAATTCAGGCTGTTAAAATGCTTATTTAGCATACAAGTGGATTTTTGATAGAATTATGTCTCTGCATAGGTTTTTATTCATAGTTATGCTTTAATTTTGTGCAAAAGCTTTGGGGTTTCGAATACTACTCCTTCACATCATTAAGCAACACATATTCAAAGGGCATACCCCTCGCAGCAGGGCAAGTGCTCGAAAAAAAATCACAAAAAATATTCCCAAAAAATTAACATCTCACATGGACCCCAAAACGGGCAATATAGCACATAACATGGCCGTACGCACTCCGTATGCTAGGAAACGAATGAGGGGGCCGTGACTAGATATAGAATTTGAATTGGGGTCATTCGAACTTCCAGGGTCATTTCTGGGGTCATCGTACGATAGCCATCTATGAGCACACCAGAATAGGTTGTGCGTGTCAGAGGCTCCCGTACGGCCCGTGCAGGCCCAAGGAGCCCAACACTTGGCAGAAAGTTGCGCCTAGTAGCCCTCAACGACATACCGAAAGGGCTAGTTGTTGACGTTCTATTAAATATTTTTTCTTCTTTTTTATACATCTCTCTTCCTCCCATTGTTCTCTATGGATAAGGGGTTAGGCTTAGGGATAGGCAGTTAATTCCAGGAAGAAATGGGTCTCGGGAAGTGTCTAGAGACAAGGAACTCGAGATCCCGATAGGGGAGCCCCTGGCGCTCAAACTTTTCGCATATCCAGGCCCTGTGACCTTTTGACCCCTGTATTCGAGAGCGTACATTAGCAACCTATTTGCAGGCTGTCTGTGTCTTTTTGGCCAAACCGAGTTGTCGACTAGATCGGAGAGGCGCGGAACTCCAAGACCCGACCCGGGGGACCGTGCCGGGCCACATACGTGAAAATTAGGCCAATCGGACCATTCTGCGGCGGTGCCCATCATGAGCCTATGAAAATGAATGGGATAGGATGCAAGTGTCAGCGGACCCCGTAGGGCACAAGGGGTCTCTAGATGCCCCCAAATTTCTATTCTGATAGTCTGTAGGCCCCTGTTTCACATACCAAAAGGGCGGCTTTCTAGAGCCGAAGCAAACAGTTTTCAGTGTGTTTCACACAAATCTCTCAATCAGGCCTCTTCGACTGAATGACACAAAGAGCCTCTTTCATTGGCAAAATGAACCAGAGTGAGGTTCAATCTTTTTTCACAAAAATGGCACCTAGAAGTGACCTAGAATGACCACACTCGCTGTCAAGGTTCATGGGACCCCCATCGTATACCTTGACGAACATCGAGGCCCTGTGACCTTTTGACCCCTGTATTCTAGAGCGTACATTAGCTGCCTATTTGTAGGCTGTCGGTGTCTTTTTGGGCAAACCGAGCGATCAACCAGGTCGGAGGGGAGCGGAAATCCAAGACCTGAACCGGGGGCCCGGGACGGGCCACCTACGTGAAAATTGGGCCAATCGGACCATTTTGCGGCAGTGTCTATCATGAGCCTGTGAAAACGAATGGGATAGGTTGCGGGTGTCAGAGGCTCCCGTATGGCCCATGCAGCCCCAGGAGCCTGAAACTTAACAGAAAGTTGCGTCACGTGGCCCTCGACAACATACCGAGGGAGCTAGGTCGAGACGAAAAGTTTAATATTTTTCCTTATTCTTCATAGATCTCTGTTCCTCCTGTTTTTCTCAATGGGCCTTTTGCCTCAAAAGGGTTCATTTTAAGACTTTTAACAGTTTTCGTGTGACAATCTCACAGATATGCATACTAGAAGCGCCCCATAAAGATGTATTACACAATTCAGGCCGTTAAAATGCTTATTTTGCATTCAAGTGGACTTTACACAGAATTATGTCTCTGCCCTGCTTTTTATTCCTATTTATGCTTTATTTTTGTGCAAAAGCTTTGGGGCTTCGAATGCTAGTCCTTCACATCAGTAAGCAACACATATTGCTGTAGTCCGATTCCAGCCGTTCTCTGTAGTCCTTGAAAAGCGAATCCTGTTAAAGACAATATCTCGGTTGGCACTGAACTTTGAGCTTTATCATTTTGCAGGTATATTTTCACAGCAACATTACAACATACATGCCAACCTCCCGATTTTTCCGGGAGACTCCCGAATTTCAAAGCCCCTCCCGAAAATCTCCCGGGCCGACCTTTCTCCCGAATTTCTCCCGATTTCCACCCGGACAACAATATTGCTACACCATCCGTCACTGGGCGCCGTTTCAGACCGAACAAAAATACAGGTACACCTCGAAGTCAAGCCCGGCAAATTCAGAACGGAAAAAGAAGCAGAAGAAGGGGAAAAGGAAGAAAGAAGAGACATGGCGAATAAAAGAGAAAATATGCCTGCAAATTCCTAACTGAATGGAAAAAAGAATTCACGTTCATCCAGGACATCTCGAAGGGGAAGGGATATGCAGCACTCCTTCAAGGGCTGTGCTACTTGCTGCGAAGCATTGCACCTTCAAATACAACCATAAGTAGAGGAGTTTTGTTGTTATAGTACATATGTATGTATGAATTATGTACAAATAAATGAATTATATGCTTCTTTACGTTTGTTTGTTTGTGTGATTATATATGAGGAGCCCCCCCCCTTTTGAATATCTCCCTAATTCTGAGGTCTCAAGGTTGGCTATATGCATTACACACTAACTAAAGGTTGATAAAAATGGGATCGCGGGGAACGTGCTCTTTAAACTAGAACACATATGATCCTGAGGATCCTTTCAGCCGTAAGAATTTTGCTTAAACGTCCCATTAAGTTACGTTTAAAATGCCCAGTTTTTGTTTGTTTTATTATGTTTAAAAAAGTTATGTTCATACACTGAAGAATGTTACATTGTTTATTTCATCATTTACCTTCTGTTTTCTATTAAAACTTTAATTTAAGTAGCAGTAGAAATTTACATTAAACTGCATTCTGGCTTTTTGTTTGTTGAGAAAGAAGCTCATTATAAAATAAAATGTTTTTCTCTTTTACACAATTGCTCACAATGAATGAAATGCCTTTCATTTAATATTTCTTGGAATTTTTTCCA